>VNKF01004328.1:0-24575 GCA_008044355.1 Drosophila lacteicornis
TTTTTCACTTTGAATGCGTACTTGCTTACCCATATGTTTATGTATATTCGATCTAGCCATGTTCGTCTGTCCGTCAAACTAGTCTCTCAGTTTTTAAGTTTCTCAATGAAACTTTGCAGATAGTTTTCTTTCTACTGCAGGTAGTATATAAGTTGGAACAGACCCAATTTGACGACTATATCATATAGCTGACATAGGAACGGTCGGGAAATTAATAGAAATAAAATTATACCGTTTTTGTTTTTCAACATATTTGTACAACTTCTGAGATATGGCCATTTCTTATGATTTTAATATTAATAAATTGAAAATAATAGGAAAATCTGCATAACTTGATCAATATATAGAAACATACATACCTCAATATAAAGTTATCTATTACGCTTTAAAAATTAATTTTAAATCTTATCAAAATCGGTTTACTATATCATATTACTATATACATATATACAATAAAAGCAATCAGTCAATTTATTATCATCTGAGTACCGATTTCTACACAAACCCAGTTTTTAAGCTATCAGGCTAAAATGCTCAGCATAGTTTTATTTCAGTATATATGTCAGAGCAGCCAAAATCGGACCACTAAATCCTATAGCTGCCATAGAAATGATCGGATAATTAATGAAAACAAAATTAACCCTTCTCAGCTTTCCAACGTTATTTTAAAAATTTCGAGATATATGTGTTTTCAACGGCTTTGGAATTACGTTTTTAATTTCATAAAAAACGGTCAACTATATCATGTAGCTATATGATATAGATTTATATAAAAATTATGAACAACATGTAAAATACTTTAATTTAAAAAAACGTTTGTTTTTCATTTTCATCATGTGATTTTAAAACAAACACTCCTGAGATCCAGTTAATATTAATAATAACTTGCTTATATAAGTAAATACCCAAACTTAAGGAAAAACAATAGCATTGTGGTAATTCCACAACAATGTCACAGATTGGGACCAATTTTCTTGTGATTTTATTATAAAGCTTTTAAACAGCAATTTCTATTGTATTTAATATATATATATATATTATTTATCTGTGTTTTTTATTCATTATAACATTTAACGATTTAAGGAGGTAGATGCACTTAGAATTTTTGAAAAATCTATATTTTTTTTTTTGCTTTTTCTTAAAGTTCATATAGTATGTTGTACAAAAATTGTATTAAAATTCAAGAAGTATTTTTGAAGTTACAGACAAAATAAGAAAGTCCCACCGTGGGGTGTAAAACTGTTTGTGAACCTTTAAATGCGTTTTTCTGAAAACTGTGTTTTTTCATTCGGTGACCACTAAAACTCAAAAACCACTCGGTAGATATTTATGAAATTTGGATATTTTCTTATTAAAAAGTACTATTTTTTTAAACAATTTTTATCAAAAATCAAAATCTAAAGTTTCGAAAGCGGCAATTTTATGAAAAAAAAAAATCAAAAATCTTCGATAAAAGACAGGATTGATTATTAAACTATAGGTTTACTTTTGGTTTTTTGATCTTAGATGATCCAGAAGGCTGCTGTGATGGTCACCGTGGGGCACTACTCGCGAGAGAGGGTCCAACTAAGACAAATAATAATTTTTGTTTATACCCTTGCAGAGGGTATTATAATTCCGACCCCATAAAGTATATATATTCTTGATCAGCACCACCAGCCGAGTCGATTTAATCATGTCCGTTAGTTTGTCTGTCTGTCTGTCTGTCTGTCTGTCTGTCTGTCTGTCTGTCTGTCCGTCTGTCTGTCCGTGTGTCTGTCCGTCTGTCGGTTTCTACGTGAACTATTCTCTCAGTTTTTGAGCTATCGAGCTGAAATTTTCAGCATAGTCTTATTTCTTTAGCACGCAGTATATATGTCGGAACGACATATATATCAGCTCGATAGCTCAAAAACTGAGAGACTAGTTCGCGTAGAAACCGACAGACGGACAGACGGACAGACAGACGGACAGACAGACGGACAGACAGACGGACAGACAGACGGACAGACAGACGGACATGGCTAGATCGACTCGGCTGGTGATGCTGATCAAGAATATATATACTTTATGGGGTCGGAGATGCCTCCTTCACTGCGTTGCAAACATCTGGTCAAAATTATAATACCCTCTGCAAGGGTATAAAAATTATAACTTCTCTGTTTTTAAATATAAATATAAATATAAATATTTAGATATAGCAGTTCTTTATGGTTCTAGAATTACGGTTTTCATTTTTTTAAGATCGGACAACTATATCATATAGCTGCAATAGAAGCGATCGGTCGATTTATATGAAAATGTAAAATGCTACAAGTAAAATGTAAAATTTACAAAATTCGATATTTTTTCAACATTACTAAAATGGTTCGATTTTCAATGATCCAATTACAGACTGCAAGGGTACCCGAAGTTAGCTTTCTTTATCGTTTTTTTAATTAAGTTAAAGCATTGCATGAAAACTCTGTATAATTTATTTTGTAAAATAAACTTAATTACTATAAAATTTTGTTTTTTTAATAAACCTTTTTTTACACTTCTGAGTGCATCTACCCCCTTAACATAAAATCTTGAATCTAAAAACATGGCTTTCGTATTGTGTTTAAGTAGAGAGGAGAGATGTGAGAGACGAGAGACCAGGGCGTGTCTAACATTTTAAATACACTTTTTTTGGTTCGACTGGCTTGTAGAAAAGTAGCGGTGCTCTTTAAATTTTGTTTGAAATTTTGGAATTTTTATAATGCAATATGTAAATATGTTATAAGTTTATGTAGCTATAATTTAGTATGAAACAGAAATCAGCTAGCTAGTTTCGAATCAAAATGAAATTTTGTACAATAAAAGTTACATCGTATTTAAAAAAGTTAACATTAAATTTTTAAAATTATTCCATAGATTCCAAATAAAATTACTCAAGAGTTCTATCTTTAATTCAAAAATTGAATTTTAACAAAGTTATAAAATTTAATTGAAAATGTAGGTTTTAAATTTTTGATTTGATCTACCTTTTTTTTCTTACCTTACATTTGGACTTAAAACTTACTTTATTGTTTTAGCATTTTATTAATAGGACTAAAAGTTTAAACGAAAATTTCGAAGAATATTTCGAAGTTTCGAAGGGGTGAAATGAAATTCTGATGTATTTAGGGGTTGATTGCGAAAATGCGCAGGCGCTACATTTTAATGAGAGGACCAATGAGAGAGTTCTTCCATATATTCTTCGAAAGTCTTGTCCATTTGTATTCCCCATACATATGTGCGATTGTGTGTGAATATGGATGCATAGAAGAAAATCTCCTCCATTGGTAAATTAAAGATGGCGGATGTAAATGTTGCGCCCTTCACCCCTCCTTAATTTACCCTTTAAATTTATATGTTTGAACTCCCTTTAATATTAGGAACAAATTATGAAGAAATATAATATAAAATCCCTTTAATAATCAACTTACCTCCTTTTTTTTCCTACCTGTCAAAATCGGAATCGACAATTCGAGCATGCACTTATATTCACATATTTCATTATATATTTAATTATTTAATTTTTTTTAATTTGGCATTATCATTTTAAATAATAATCCCATCATCATTTGTTCTGTTATGTAAATTCCTATATAGTCACTTACTGTGGCCTTTAACCAAGCATATAGCATCCTCTATGGATTTACATACTAAACCTGTTTAAGTTTTTTTTTTTTTTTTTTTNTTTTTTTTTTTTTTTTTTTTTTTTTTTTTTTGAAATATTTGAATACGAATAATGGGAATTATCTTATAAAAATGAAGCATGTTTTCAACTAATTTATTTAAATGCAACTTCTTGTTCAATTATACATTTTATTTTAAAGATTCATGTTTATACTGTATGAGAAATTACAAGCAAAAAAAGATAGCTTCGGAAGCCCTAAGATTGTATACACCTTTGCAGTCTGCAATTGGATCATTGAAAGTCGATCCAAGTTTGTACATATGTATATATGTGGAAATTAAAATAATTACGTTGAAAAAGAGAAGTTGTAACTTTTTTCTCATAATTTTCAGATCATTCCTATGGCAGCTATAAGATATAGTAGTCCGTTCCGACATATATACTAAATGCAATCTTTCATTCAGATAGCTCAAAAATTGAGAGACTAGTTTACGTAGGAAGGGACAGACAAACGGTCATGGCCAGATCGACTCGGCTGGGTCGACTTTATAGGGTCGGCGTAGTTTGTGTAGAAACAGGTCGATAGACAGACATACATTGCTAGATCGAATCAGCTGTTGAAGAAGCTGATCAAGGCTTTGTAAGGTCGGGGAAGTGTCTTACGGTCTGCTACTTTATTTATTTTAAAAATATTATAAACAATTGGATGAGTCGTAACAACAACTGATTTATAAAACATAAAAAACATTAATAGCATTACCTTGGATATCTATTATTCGTTGTTGAATCCTGATGACTTCCACAATCCTGCTTTGAGCTGCTCCCCACAATGGCAGAATGTGAATTAAGAACATGATGTGAAGTTGCATGTACAGAAGGCAATAAACTAGGTGAAAATCTAAAAGGAAAGTCGCTGCAAAAAGCAAAGAGGAAATTTTTGTTTAATTATTAAATCTCGCACTACCATTTATAAGAATAGAATTAGAAACTGTTGAAAGCATAATAAATTATAATTTTAAATCACATATCTCACTTTATTATTTGCACAGTTATATGATTTAATTGTTTTATTTAATTGGGATTGTAAGTAAACTGTAAGCTTTAAATTATTTGCAATGCCACATTTACCTCGGTAGCGTCGTATTTATTGGTAATGACGAGGGATAGGGAGTTCTAAAACTAGATGCTGAGTACACTGACGGTGTGTGCCTGTAAATAAATATATTTATTATATTTTATTACTGTACGTGTACATACTTAGTTTAAATAAAACCTACCAAGATGCCACTTGAGACATGTCCGAACTTAGCATTGGATAAGGATATTGGCCTGCAGCAAATGGATATAAAGCTGGACGAGTTAAGCCTGCGAATAAAAGAAAAAATATATTTCTTTGAGTTAATGTAAAAATTAGGTCGTCGAGTTTTCGAAACTTGATATTTGTACTACGCGAATATGTACTACAAAGTTTATTACTGTGACTGAGACACAGTTACTTTCCTGTTGCAACTTTAACAATAATGTAGAAATTGTATTCTAAGGAAATATTACTCACAATAACAACAAGTAAGAACTTTGAGCTACCATATTCAGAAAAGACCTAAAGCGCGCACGTTCCCAAGATTCTTGGAAACTTTTTCTCCGATCGACATCCACCCTCCACATACATATGCATATTTTTCCATGAAACATTTTTAGAAAAATTGAAAAATTGAAAAATTTAAATAAATAAACTAGCTCCAGCCGTTTCGCAACAACAAATTTTTTGAAAAGTCGCCCGTTTTGCACCGAATTAACCATGTCGGATCGGACAACTATATCATATAGCTGCCATAGGATCGAACGGGAAGTTATTAAAAAAAAACAAGAAAGGAAGCTAACTTTGGTAAACCGAAGTTTATACCTTGTAGTCTGCAATTGGATCGTTAAAAATATATCGAAGTATACCATATTAAAACCTTAATTCTAAAGCCGTAAATAAAACTGCTATATCTCAAAATTTATAGAAATACATTGAAAAAAAGGAGAATTATCATTCCTACGGCAGCTAAAGAACAGAGAATATATTGGTCCGAATTCGGGCATTCCGATATATATGAGTATACTGCGTGCAAAACAAATAAGAGTATACTGAAATATTCAGCCAGATACCTCAAAAACTGAGGGACTAGTTTGCGTAGAAACCGACAGAGAGACAGAAATGGCTAGATAGACACGACTGGTGATGCTTATCAAGAATATGTATACGTTATGGGGCCGGATATGCCTCTTTTGCTGCGTTGCAAATCTCATGAACAATAACAATAACAAATTCTAAATCCCTCTACAATGGTATAAAAAAGGAAGGAAGGAAAAAGGAAAAAGGAAGGAAGGAACCGAAGTTTAAATATATACCCTTGAAGTTTGCAATTGATCGATTCGACTGAAATAAAATCGATCGAAAAAAATCCTTACTAAAGTGTATAAAAGATTTATTTAACAAAGACATAAAACTTTTGCTGATTTCCCTATATTCTTACACACATTGGCCGATTGCTTATATGACAGCTATGAAATATAGTGGTCCGATATGGATGAAATTTTAAATGTATTGCTATTATTAAATTAAACGATCATATTTTAAGTTTTAATCCGTTACTTTTAAAAACAACGAAAATTGTCTACAGGGCTATCGGCACTCGATATGTAACCAATTAAAAGACTAAGTATTAAAACTAATTAAAATATTAAGTATTAAAATTACTTTTACTCAATTCAAATTTGTTTGCTCGATATAACCACTTTGAATATGATCCTGACTATGGGCGGAATTAGTTTCAAAATTGCCATTCTACTTAAAAATTGTCTGCTTAATTTTAGGTAAGTGCTAAATTTGAAACTAATTAAATTATTTATTTTTAAATACCTATTACTAAAAAATAAATTTGGTCCGAACATTTTTTTAGTGGAACTTGCGATAGTTACTTTTATCTTACCTTGTTAAGGGTGTTTTTGTTGGATTGTTGTTGTTTACTAATTTAAAAATAAACTTGATCTGCATGCAACAGATTAGAATGTTGTCAGAAAATTGGTAGCTTCAGCTTTTATAGTCTCTAAGATCTGTTGTTTCAAACGGACAGACGGACATAACGAAATCGATACGGCTGGTGAAGAATATAAATGTTTCATAAAATACAGAATAGGAAGGTAGTTTTGTTGCCTACATTTGCAGAAAGTCAAAAATTTATTTATATTTTTATGAATACTTTTCCTTCATAGTTCCTCTATGCATTATTATATTTTATAAGTATATGTGATATCGTGCCAACCTCTGGATTTTAAACACGATCATATTAGTACTTTTTGCCGTAATATTCAAAAGTATAATATACAGTTACAGTATTTTGGGCAATTAAGCACGCTTCCAAAGTCTGCCTCTTCCCTTATTTGAAATTGATAGTAATTCAGAAAAATCGCACTTAAGGGTTGCGTGACGGACAACCGAGAACACAAATATATAAGGGGAAGAAGATATATAATATTACTAATAGGGCATGACCCTGCTCTCCATGCGGATCTATTAAGGGCAGAAAAAAAAGAATGCATTAAAAACATGTTGCACTCGACCACATAATAATGACATCTTTTTGTCGCTAGCTTAATTCATGGGATGGATGCTCTATAGAACACATTATTACACAGCCCGCGGATAACCCCGGGAGGCATTTCTCCCTTCTTACTTTTCAAATTCGTATAACAATTGAACTTGAAAACGACAACACAATAGAAAACATTTTAAGGGCAGTGACAACAGACGAGCCATATAAAATAGAAAGGACAACAAATTTTCAATTAAAATTAAAACTCTGCTTTGGAAGCGAGCAACCGGCGGCTGATCTAAAAATTGCTAAATAATCCTATATCTATACGTCTACTTTAACGGTCGATGATGATGAAGGGCACATTTCAACCCCTTTTTGTATAATAGGTCGGACTTTTATCAGATAATCTAAAACCTTATACAACTTTTTGCTCAAATGACAAATGTTCACAATTCAATGCGACGAAACATGGCTGCAAGATTGATTAACATATACGAAAGTGTATATTAGAACCCTTTAATATAGTAGTTCAGATTCGATAGTTCCTATTGGAGTTGTCCGATCCGTTATGTTCCCATTTATAAAATTAATGCAATTAAAAGAAAACTATTGCTCAAACAGCTCTGAAACTGAGATACTAGGGTGCGTAGAAATAGAGAGACAGACCGTTGCTTTTGATTACGACTAAATTATCCTTTGTAAGGCTATAAAAGAAACCCCAGATTCGACTATGATGAATTATGTACATATGTACAAACATAATTATATTTATTTAAAATTTAATTAGGTGCATAACGGACCAATTTTCAAAAAAAAAAATTTGTGTCGAAACGGCTTGAGCTAGTTTATTAATTGAAATGACATATAATAACGTAACACAGGCAATGTTTCTAAAAATGTTTTAGTTAAAAGATAATTGTCCCGAGTTTTTTTTTTTTTTTTTTTTTTTTTTTTTTCATGAAAGTATAAAACACAATTTTTGACAACTAAAGGTTTAATTGTTAAAAATAAAATTTAAAAAAAAACCCGACGGTGATACCTGGAGAATTAGTTTCAATTTCAAAACGATTGGTCAAGTAGATTTTGAGTAATCGTGTACACCGACTTTGAAAATGGCACTATTCAGGAGAGAGCTTTAAAGTTTTGGCAACACATACCTCGAACATAGAATGACCTCCGTTCAACTACTCATTATTTCGTTATTTTTGCTCCGATGAATGTAAAATTTCTACTTCATATTAAAATGTTATGCATTCGTAAAAAATATATACAAAAAAATGGCGGCCTTCTGAGAACATTTTGTATCACCGATAAACGTTGCTTCGGTCCAAGGTAGCTTCTCCGTATGCCACGGTCAACACTCGGAATGCATCCGCGCACTTAATTTCGTTTTTCACACAAAATTTGGTACAGGTTTTTTGATGTATTTTTTTGAATAGGTAAAAATCGAAGACGGCCCAAAACACGTGCAAGCAAAGCAGCTCTCAACAACTAAGTGAACATTCAAAATGGCCGAGCTTGTCGGCATAAGTGAGAGACATGAGGACCAACATAACGCCATAAAAAAATCGAAATTCGAATATACGTAACCCGCGAAAATTCAAAATTCGCGATACTATCATACCCATTGTGTACAATGCTTTGCAAATGTGAAACTGATAACATCACAATATAACCATATCTTTGCTACTTAATCTATAGTAATGTATAGAGGCAACGATAATGTCGAAACAAGATCAATAACATCCGATTTGAAAGTATTATTATTTTGTACGAAAGATTTGCGTATTACTAGGGACTCCCAGGGGTTGTTTTCAGGTCACGTTCGACCGTCGCGACGTTCTTTAACCACTTTGCAAACAGCCCAGAGGGCGGTCTCATCTGTTCATCCTTGAAAGGAAAAAAACGCCCCCCTATTAACTGTTAATACGCATTAGTTTCAGAATTTAACCGTTTAATACAAGCACTACAATATTTACCACCAACAACAATATGCTATTAATTAATAATAATATATTTATTCGTAATAAAAAATCAAGTCAGAAAGCCCACTAAAACGAAACTCTGAAAACAAAACTATTGTTTAAGCATCTGAAGGTATAAGTAATCAGTCTTAAATTGAACTGATTGTATTACATCTTTATAGCAATAGGTATCGGTTTGCATAACCTAAACATAGCTATAACACACATTTCATACATTTCGAGTAAATGGAAAGAATATTTTTTCTTGGTGTACATAAATTTAAGAATGTTGATGTTTCCCCTGCAAGGGTATAAAAATTCATTTCGAAAATTACACAATAATACTCAACAACCCAGGATAAGTTTATATACTACGTAAGCCTTTGCCTTCAACATGAAGCCTATGCCCATCATTGACCACCTCGCCCTATGCTCATGTTATATATATTGTGTTATTCAATTATGAATTACTTGGGTCATTATTATTTATTGAAAAGGTTTATAAATCCGTGTAATCCATTGAACCTCAGTAAGTGGAAGCCTTTTATTTACGCCGCTGGTTGTTCCCATTCTGATCGGTAAACTCGGCTTCAATTTTTCAAACCCACCACAAAATCTATTCAGAAAGTGCAAACAATGAGGGAAATTTGGCTGAATGGATGGATCATTGCCGTATTATAATTCACGACCAAAATCCTCATCACATGAGCAATTATTATATCCATAATTTGTTTGAATTTTGTGTTGTCGTTGGTTTATTTATAGGGTGAGAAAGTCAATATATTCGTAGCGGTGAGATTAGCCACTTTCCGAAGTTTGTATACTCTTGGAATTTGCAATTGACCCAGCCGTTTCCAAACTATAAACAATAATGGATTTGTATAGAAAATATATATATAAAACATAGAGGTTGTGCCGATTTTCACAGATTATTTGAATAGACCCGATCACTTCTATGGTAACTAAATGTTAATATATATAATTTATGGGAACGGAGATGCCTCCTTATGGCTCATTACATATATTTTCGGTTAGCAAATAAGTAAAAATACTCTTGAACCCTATGGGTACCGGGAATAAAAACCTTTATTTAATTAAACACAAGGATTAGTTATCCGATAGATTAAGAGCTGTGCTAGTGCGTACAACGTGTTTTTTATTTTATTATATCGAACTAGGTAATTTATACTTACCGATTGCCTTGGGATCAAGCTGATACGGCGGGATACCGCAATGTGCTGGCGGTGGTGTTGTTAACGGGTCGGCATTGTGACAAAAAAATGGTGGGAGTCCAATTTTATTGGCCTTAAAAGGTAAAAACAAATTAAAAACATTGTTTTAAAGTTATAAAATATCTTCATAAATCTAATGGTAACGAGTTTATATTAAACAAGAAAGGCAGTTAACTTCGGTAAGCCGAAGTTTGTATACCCTTGCACTCTGCAATTGGATAATTGAAAATGTTTGATTTTGGTTAACTTGAAAGAATATCGAAGTTTGTTATAAAACATTTAATAATTTAATAATTCCAGTTAGGAAAATTACGAGTATCATGGTTTGGGCATGCTTCTGCTATTACAGAGTTGAACCAATAAATTAGATGTGAGGTATAATGGATCACCACGTATTCTGCGAACGTTTACAAAATATTATGTGGAAGATCAAATGTTATTTTTATTAGTCTTCCAACCGAATAATGACCCAAAACATACCAAGACAAAAGCTCGGAAGTGCTTTTAAGTCAGATCCCTGCTTACAATATAATATATAATAATAAATTAAAAATACAATAAATATAAAATGAATTTAATAATTGAAAAACTTTCAGTATTTTACGATTTTATTTGGTTTTCTTAGATTTAGTGATTTTTTTTGTTGCTGCCTAAAATGTTAAATATTGTCATTTTTACTTAAGATATTTATAATTTATATTATTATTGACAACAATTTTTTACCTTACGTTTACTAAAAACCCTCAAACAAGTTAAATAAACTAATAGGGTTAACAAAATGTTCAATAATAAAAAATGGGTATCATATTCAATTTTTTGCTGCAGCTGTATAACTAGTAAGGTCGCCCGCAGCTTCGCTTGTGGAGATCAAGTTTGCTTATATATCGAATCAATTCTACACATATCGTAAAAAAATGATTATTTTATAAGTAGTAAAAGCTTATGAAATAAACAATGACTTATTTTTATTGGCCAAGTAAAGCGCAAAATAAAATGCATATAGAGATTACTTTCAGATTTTAATTGCTCAAAAATTAAATGCAAGTTTTAAATAATCTTAATTTTTGTGAACTGAGATAAAAACAAGAAAGAAAACTAACTTTGGTAAGACGAAGTTTGTATACACTTGCAGTCTGCAATTGGATCATTGAAAATCTATCCATTTTGGTAAAATTGAAAAAATATCGAAATATCTGTAGGGATATAACTATGTAAATGCTTAGTCTGGGGGTAAAGACTAAACAATTTTATAACGTCCTATTTCCCAGGATAAATATAATATAACAACTGTAATTTTATTTTTAAGCAATTAAATAATAATTATTTTTTATGAGATATATTTTTTGATTAGAAATTAATTAAAATATTTTAAGTCTCATTTCAATACTCAGTAATCAATCATTATATATTGAGCGAAAAATAAAACTGACAAACTTTAAAATTCTGGGGACAATCCATAATTCAATAAGAAGAATTATATAACTCTCTCTCCCTCTCTTTTATAGGTACTATATGTGAATGATGTAAGTAAATTCGGTTAAAAATAACAAAATATTCATTATTTATACTGAATAATTTATACCTGCAACAAAAAGAAAAGTTTCTTCCAGATATCGGACAGTCAGATTTGATTTGTAAGACAGTAGTGGGCTTTATCTGCGTTTACCAGTTTTGGTATCTGTACCTGGTGATACTATCGAAGAATATATAAACTTTATAGGGTAGGAGATATTGCCTGTTAAATAGGTTCTCGGTTGGCACTAATAATACCCCCCTTGTATCCTAATATAAAAACAGATTGTTTGTCTACAAGTCTACTTTATAAAATCCGAATTCTTCAATATTTGGTGGTCTTCAATGTCTTTATGTTATTTATTTAAGCTCTATGTTCCTCTTTTAAAGGGTTGTAAACCTTTTCTTTCTTTCTCTAGTGCTGTAAATATAACTACAGGGTATGAGAAAAACCAGCCCACCAAACAATAATAATAACAAGTTGTAGACAAACTACAGCGGCAAAACGATGCAATGCAACTGAAATATGTCTTTGATGTCGCCGCCGCTTAATAGAATATGAAACGTGCCGCCAACGCTCGCTGCTTGTTCCTGTCATCACTATACATGCGATATCACCCCTATTTCAGAGATAGGAAATACATAGACGACGCCGATTGTTTGCTTTAATTTTTACCTATAGCTTAGTAAAAATGGGTTTATAAAAATGTTTCGTTCGGTGTAAAAAATCAAAACGTAACTTTATAAATATATTTATTTATAACTTATAAAAATAGCTATATAGATCAGAACATAAATACACAAATTATTTATAACAAAACCAAAAAACAAACTCAAGACTCTAGGCCTCTAGAGTAGAGTGTGCTCGGCTCTGAGAAAGCCGGTACACAAACCTTTGTTTATTAAATAAAAAGACAAATGCTTTTTTTTTACCCCCACCTTTTTGTTTTACATTTAATAATAGTTTAAGACCTTGGTCACATCTTAATTTAAATTAGTTCAGCAGCTATAGCGATTTTAAGTGAGGGCTCTTGCATTAGCAGCTACCTCCGAAATGGAGTGCATCATAGGATTTTTTTGATTAAGGTCCCCTTTTGAAAGGTATGGATTTTTAAAGTCAACATTTCTTTAGAAAGTTGTTTTTTTTATCTGTAGTTTTATTGTAGATGTTATTGTAAAGGAGCTGAATGAAACTTTTCTCTATAAGCTGGAAAGGTTCAGATCGGACCACTATATCATATAGCTGCGATTTTCGTTGTTTTTAAAGAGAAGATTAGAACTTAATGTATGATCCTTTAATCTTATTTGTATTATTTTCTGCAAAGTTACCTTCATAAACTGTTTTAAAAATAAGTAAGAAAGTTACAGGCGAGCGTGACCGATTGTGAGATTTCACTTTATCTAATTATACTCTGATGTATTAACAAATATTGACAAATTAAGACAAATGTTTAAGGCAGTCCTCCGCCGTCAGGCCCGAATTTCAAGCCTATTTTCAACAACGCATTGTTTCATGAAGTTTTTTTTATTGGATTCGTACATTTTACGACTTTAAAACCATATAAGCAATTATTATGTCGGGTTGTTGCGGCGTCCTTGAGATGACCTTGAAAGTGCCGTGTCACTTATTTTTATTATTTTTACAAAACGCTTTTAAGGGCGTGTTCCTATTATCGTCTACTTCAAAAATATGAAAAAAAAAAAAAAAATCGATTTTTTGAAAACGCGACGGCGGAGGACTGCCTTAAAACACGTTGATCTATACGCGAAAAGGGAAAAATGTTGCTAGTAATATATTTAGCAACACCCACGGAGCTATGTTCCAAGAAACTTACTTTTTTAGTAATTCCTATGTTTATCACCTGACTTCATTCAAAGAGCACGTATGCACAAATGTATTTATTTTATATCTTCTTACTTTAAGCCGAAAATCCCGACTGTGGCTTAGTTAACTTGATTTATGTTTTCGAGGACGCAAGTGGGCGTGGCCAAATTTCAAAACAAATTTTATCTGAGTGCAACAGATAGGAATGTTGTCTCCGAATTTGGTAGCTTATATAGATCTTAGTCTCTAAGATCTGTTGTCTCATATGGAAAGCACAGACGGACAAATGGACTTGGCTACTCATATTGATCAAGAAATATATATACTTTATGGGCGTGGCAAAAATTTGAAACAAACTTGATTTGCGTCCAACAGATAAAAAATTTGTTACTAACACTGGAATTTCTTATAGTCTCTGAGATCTGTTGTTTCATACGGATAGACGGACATGGCTAAATCGACCCGGCTGGTGATGCTACGCAAGCTAGTCTCTCAGTTATAGAGCTGACTGGACACTTTCTAAAAAGGTCCTATTTCTTTGCATTTTTTTCATGATTTAAAAATATGGTTTTTAGTTTTATTAAAACCGGATGACTATATTATATAGCATATATATTATACATTATCATATAATATTTAAATCCCTAGTACGCCTTATTTCTGAATATTTTTCTTGGACTCCACATTGTGGAAACGGCAGTAAAATATCAACAGGCTCCAATTGAATCTGTTCAGAAGCAATTATTTATATTTTACTTGCTAAATTTAAAATAAATTGTCTCTCGAATTAGCTTCCGACCTAAACAATTTGATGTCATACTTAAATATGAATGATACATTTTATAGGAATACATAAAAACCCGCTCGATCGGCGTTAAAAAATGAATTATTATATTTATTGTCATTTCTTGCTATATTCTTTTGTCATTTCTTCTGCAGTTGGCGTCATTATATCGCACGGTAAAGGCTCGAGTGCGCTACCTGTCGGCTACAGCTTGCAACAGCAGTGCATTAGGGCGATGTGTTAAAATTCTAACCTTATTGCTAATATCTCGCATGTTTATCATCCGATATTACTGAAATTTTCAGAAAACGTCCGTCATTTAACGTTAATTTATTTTATCAATTAACTTTAACCCGAAAATAACGAGTATAGCTTATTTTAAGTTTTTTAACTTAATCTTTTTTAGTCGAATAATTATAATTAACGGCAAATTATGGTGTATTCAAAAGTTTTATTTTCCAAAGTTGCCCTGCTTATTGATGGACATATTTCACCTGATGCTTTGTAATATAACCTTCTTTCTTGTTTTATTTGTACGTTGCTCTTTCAGTCCATCTCGTAAGCAAAACGCATTGTTTTTGCGTTTTCCTCTCTCTTCCCTAAACCTACATCCTTTGAAAGCATTGGTTGCTGCTCGCTTTCTCTGATGCATATAAGAAGAAATAAGTACTATAGACGGAATAAGAGAATTACAATAAAAAAAACCACCCCGAAACTGTGACGAGGAGCATTGGGTATAAATTTGTATTTGAAAATTGCAAAACCAACCCCCAAAAAATCATTTGCTTATTTTTAGATATTCAGAAGTAGAAAACAATGGCGGTGGCGGTTTCAAAAATGTAACCTCTTTAATTTTAAGTTAAATTGGTAAATTCCTAGAAAAAAGGAGAATAAGTAAGGCTATATATGACCGTTGAATACTCGTTTTGTCTCTAAACTTATATTATTTATTAATTCGTTGCGAAAATATGCACGTACAAATTAGAACAAGAAATTAAGTTAATTTTGATAAACAGAAATGGAAAATTTAATATTTAATAAATAATATAATATAATAATAAAGCTAAAAGAAACCTACCATTGTCACTGGCAAGCCACTTGCAGCACCATTTGCATATGAGTAAGGTGAAACCAGATATCCCATATTGAAACTTGGTGTGTGCGTATCGAGTTTATCTGCAAAAATATAAAAATACGTATAGTAATTTTTTATGTATAAAATATTTTAATGCTCAATGCAAGTTACGGTATAAGTGATGTATAAGCCGAAATGGTCTAGGCAAATCTGAGTAAAATCGGTTTCAAACGAAATTTTAGAACAGACTTTGGTTACAAATTAACTTAACGTGTGAATATCTGTATATATACATATGTACATAAATACAACTATATACATACATACATTAAGCCGATAGGAACGATTATCACTGTATCCAGATATGAAAAATGTTACCCAAAATAATTTAGGATGTCTTCAGATTACACTGGTCGCCAGTTAAAACCTCAAAGCAAATCATAAACATGTGCATGAAACATAAAACATAAAACAGACAGTTACGAACCAAACCGGCAAAGTTAAGAAACACAATGGGACTTCCAGTGAAAAGCTATTCATTTTCAAGGATACATTGGATAAAATTAAATTGAAGCCCGTGCATTGAATGTTTATTTTCATATGTACGTATGAAAAATTATCAAGTATGAATGTATTTTATTTTGTTTTTATATATTCTGCTTATAGAAACATTTGTGGAAATACATAAGTACAGTTGCGGTCAAAACACAAATAATAGCAATAATAATGATGGTCCTTTAGCCGTTTATTAAAATTGGAATTGGAAACAATTGGAAACAAATTTATGTATTATCTTTAATATCAAGCTTTGAATTTTTAAAATTAGTTTATTATACCCGGTACCCATAGGGTATAAGTTAGTGCCAACCGAGAATGTATGTAACAGGCAGAAGGAGAAATCTCCGACCATATAAAGTATATACGTATATTCTTGATCAGCGTCACCAGCAGAGTCGATTTAGCCATGTCCGTCTGTGTGAAACAAAATATCTCAGAGACTATAAGAGCTAGAGCTACCAAATTTGGTGACAACATTCCTATCTGCTGCAAGAAGCTTATATTTTGTTTTAAAATTTGGCCACGCCCACTTCCGCCCCCTGGAATCAGAAATAACATTTAACTAAGCTTTTGTCGCGATTTTCGGGGTAAAGTAAATAGATATGAAATAAATACATTTGGACGGAGGCCTCTAAAAACTTGATGATCGGATGATAAACATGGAAGTTATTGAAAAATAAAAGTTTTTATGAATGCTTCTCCTTGTTTGTTTTTGCAAATACGAGTGTAATTTTTTTACGATCCTTATCATTTTAGTCTTTTTTGCGGACAGATCTGAATTTTTATTTATTTTTTTATCTGTCCTTTTTTGTGTCCTCAATTATTTTTATACGATGAATCGATCTTAAAATCATCGTATCACCATTAAAAGTTTGTCAATCCTATGTTTCGCGGTATACTTATCTGACTTCAGCCGTCACTAAGTTAAAAGTTAAAATACAGAAGGAAAACTTTCGAGGATATTTTCTAAAATTGCCAGATTTAGCCACTTAGCTCAGCCGCGATCCAAAGAATATAGAGAGATTTTACTCCAGGTATTGCAAATGCTGCATTAATTCTAAAATTTACCAAATACGTTCACATGAGAAACCAAAAACATGAACATAATAGCCTACCTAACGCATTTGATATTCGACAACGAAATGTCATACATTTTCATTTAATATTTTAAATGTCTTTTTTACCGTTTTTATATCCGGTTCTAGCGTATTATTACTTCGTGCAAGCCGAGAATGTACACTGCTGGACAAAATAATAAGTACATAGGTATGGTGCAACTTTGTTTGGTTATTGCTCGATTCTTTTTGAATATATGCCTGCCAATTGTTTATATATTGAAAAGTTACAGTATGGCGAATCATTTAAATAAAAAATTAGAGGGGTGTACCGCGTTTTTTTAAAGCTATGCTTAAATTTGTCGTAAATGGACGTTTTCGGCCTGGCCAAAATAATAAGTACACCAATTCTACAAAGCCTACAACTCGAAACGTGTTACAATTTCCACACTGTTTTCTTAATATTCGTAATCTTATGATAGTAATTAGTATATTAACACTTATTTTGAAATAATTTGTTGATTCTTTTTGACATACTAAAAATAAGTTTGTGACGATTCACCCTTAGAAACTTATACCGGGCTTTTTGCACGAATTCCCACAATACTTTGGCGTTTTGAAACGTATTTTGGCACAAATACAAAGTTTCTAGTCTCCCCATAAGTTTACAATTGGGTTTAAGTCCGTAGACCGACTTTGACAACTTATAACGTTACCTTGTTTTCTCAGGCATTGATCCTGGCGTGGGTCTTATGTCGTTGTCCTGTTGAAAGAGGAATCTCAAGGACATTCTTTTGGCAGTAAACGGTTCGCATAATGCCTGTTAACTTATTTTTATAACCGAATCGTGTCATAATCCCATTTATGCGATGTATCGGACAAAGGCATGACGAAAGGCATGACCAAAATATTACTCATCCGCCACCATGCTTAAGGGACTTCTATGTGTAGCTAACGTCAATTTTTTTGCCTTTTTGAACATGTCGTTTGGAGTCATTATCAAACAGATTTATATTTATTTCGGAGTTCCATAAAATAATATTTTACTCTCTCGACCCATCCGGTCTAGAGCACCCCAAAATATTTTCCAAAACTTTTTGCACCATCTGAAAATTTAATTTTTTGAAGTAACGGACTTTTTAGGGTTTATATATATTCTGGTAAGTCTACATTTTAAGATGTAGAACGAACCTTTTTAGATTATATTTCATGCCTAATTTGAGCGGTAGGGGCCTGAAGAGACATGGAAGGTTTAATTTTTGATATATTGACGATGCAGTTGTTCGATGTTTCTGAAAATATCTTCTTTGGTTCTTGTTTTCCAGTAAGCTTTTTTTATTGTAAGGTTATCCGAATACAAATACATCAAGGGTTTGAGGGTTTTCATAATTTCCCGAAGACTTTTTCTTTTTTTTGAAGATATAAAGCATATTGGTCATCTTCAACACTTCAATTTAGATTTGGCCCATCTAAAGTGTTTTTTTTTTTTTCATTTGTCCGTAGTTAAATATGTAAGAAGTTATTAAAAACAATATATTTTGACCCTAGCCTAATTGTCGATTAAATACTTCAAAATTGTAAAATAACACCGGTGTACTTATTATTTTGGCCAGGCCAAAAACGTCCATTCAGCACAAATTTAAGCATAGCATTAAAAAAAACGCTGTAACCCCTCTAATTTTTTATTTAAATGATTCACCATACTGTAACTTTTCAATATATAAACAATTGGCAATCGAGCAATAACCAAACAAATTGGCACCATGCTTATGTACTTATTATTTTGGCCAGTAGTGTATGTAACAGGCAGAAAAAAGCATCTCCGACCCTTTAAAGTATATGGACATTTCCCACCATCGCGAACACAAGTTCGTACGCTTTCTGGTTATAAAACTACCCTTAAAAATATTTTTTCCTGAGTTTCTTTTTATTTTTACGTAAATATATATGGTGCAAAAAGTAGCCTCGGTGGATATCAAGTTTTTTTTTAATTGACAAAAAACTTTCCCCTTGCGAACACACAAAAAACGGGATCTCCGGCTGTATGTAAAGAAATGCAAAACTCCGCGAATTTGAAAGAAAAAGTCAAGTAACTGAAATGTTGTTTTAAGAAGGGATAATGTAGCTTTAATTTAAGACCCCCTCCTTCCAAATTTAACAAACTATTTTTTTTTTTCGATAATTGAAAAGGCAATCTCGCGAACACACGCTTTTTCCGCCATGTTTTTACCTCACGTTTTTGTATGAATAACTTTATATTTTCTTTAAAAGCAACTTATAATATACTTAATTGATATTAAAAATAAGATTTTGTGGAAAAAACAAACATTTTGAATGTTTTGTATGCGAAAAATTAAATATAAAAACTTATAATATACTTAATTGATATTAAAAAGATTTTGTTAAAAAAAAACAAACATTTCGAATGTTTTGTATGCGAAAAATTAAATATAAAAACCTTTTTTTTTTTTTTTTACCTTACTTTTTTAAGTTTTCTGGCCGATTTTCACATGAAAATTCTAAGATATGCTATTGTATTATGAAAATGTTAATTTGAAGTTCTTGTTATGTATATACACACAAAAATACGATGATAATAAACATTTTTGGTTTCGGGCCTGGTAGACCTTTGCAGGAAATGCCCATATATATTCTTTATCAGCATCACCAGCCGAATCGATTTAGCCATGTCCGTATGTCCGTCCGTCCGTATGAGTCAACAGATTTCAGGGACTTTAAGAGTTGACAGCATTCTTTGTTTTCAAATTTTGTTTGTTTTCAAATTTGACCACGCCCACTACCACCCTCGAAAATCATGAAAAATGTAAAGCTAAGATATTGTCGTGATAATCGGTTATAAGTAAATAGATATGAAATAAATAAATTTGTGCGGACGTCCTCTAAAAATTTGAGATAAATCGGATGATAAACATGGAAGTTAAAAAAAAACAACAACACTTTCAGTGTAAGCTTCATCTTCTTCTGTGTTGACAGCGCCAATGAGTGTTTCTCAACACGTCCCCAGCAAGACTTTTCTTAATTTTTCAATATTTGTTTTTTTTTTTTGTTCATTTCACCCATTTCATACTACAGGGTATCTTACAATCGGTCACACTCGACTTTCCTACTTGATTTGACCCCCATATGTCTTTTTTTTTTTTGTAGCCAGTAGATGGCAACACTATTGCTAAGTACCACAATAGGCTTTCTAAATTGTTTAAAATTTAATAATAATAATAAATAAAAACAATAAATAGTTTTTTTAATGATTCTAATGTAAGTCGATGCAGTTTGCAAGGAAAATCGATCAAATTTAATTCAATTAAAATAAAAAAATTTAAAAAAACAAGATAGGAAACTAACTTCGGAAAGCCGAAGTTTGTATACCCTTGCAGTCTTCAATTGGATCATTAAAAATTGATCCATTTTGGTAAAAGTAAACAACAACAAAATCGTAGTTTGTACATTTTTTTAACATTTACCAACACATTTTACATGTAGAAATTTACATTTTCATATAAATCGACCAATCGCTTTTATGGCACCTATTTATATGATGTAGTTGTCCGATCTTAATAAAGTTAAAACCGTAAATCTAGAACCGTAAAAACAGCTATCTCGCAATTTATAAAAATACGTTGGAAAAAAATTAGGTTATAATGTTTTTTCTATTAATTTTCCGACTATTCCTATGGCAGCTATAAGTTATAACTTATAATTCATTATTATGATTTTTGGTGACCTATATTTTCATTACTAGTAATTTTAGCCAACTCGAGGTTCATAATCAACCATAGTCCAAAAAAATAAAACTCCCCCCTCTGCCCACCAACATTAAGCGCGGCCGAAGTTAATGCATTGGGTATACTGATTTCCAAGTCCGGGTTCAGCAAGGCACTAGTAGTATATAATGACGCATTTAATGTTTAAGTTCGATCGGCATTAAAGTTCACTGATGACCTTCTTGGAAAGAATGAAACAGACAAACCTGCTCCATTTGTCTTCTGATAAAAACGATCCGTGTATCTGGCAATTAATAATCAACAAATCTGATTTCAGTATATAAAGATCAGGTTGACTATGGACCTCGAGTTGGCTAAAATTACTAATAGTTATAACTTATAGTTATAAGTTATAATTTGTATACCCTTGCAGAGGGTATAAAGTATAATATATAAAGGGTAAAGGATATAAGGTATATATACTCTCGATCAGCATCACCAGCCAAGTCGATCTAGCCATGTCCGGCTGTCCTTACGTTTGTCGGTTTCTACGTGTACGTGTACGTGTAGTAGTCTTAGAGCTTTTTAGAGCTAAAGTTTTCAACATAGTTTTCTTTCTTTTGCAAGCCATATATATGTGGGAACGACTGAAATCGGACCACTATATCCTAAAGCTGCGTTGGAATGATGACGAAATTAATGAAAATAAAATATGACTTCTCTGTTTTTTAACGTACTTCTATTAAGGCGGGGGTAGGGTATTTAATTTTTTTTTCGAAATGGATTTTTTTGAATATTTTTATGAATGCCCAACATCCTATGAATATAAAGACCAAATTTAAAATCGATCGCAGCAAAAACAACAAGTAATGGGTAGTTGAACGGATGTCATTCTATGTTCGATATTTGGGCAGCCAAAACTCTAAAGCGCTCTCCTGAAAAGTGCAATTTTCAAAGTCGGTGTACACGAAATCGTTTTGAAATTTTGCACACAGCTTTTGCAACTAATTCTTCAGGTATCACCGTCGGAGTTTTTTAAATTTTATTTTTAATTATATTTTTTATTTAACAATAAACTTTTTATTTTAGTCAAAATTTGTATTTTTGACTTCAAACTTTCATAAAAAATCGAAAAAAAAAAATGCATGGTGATACCTCGAGACAATTATCTTTAACTAGTGCATTTTATTTATAATATTTCATATCGGACGATTCTGTGGACAGTTAGGATGTACACCGCAAATCAACTTTTTTTGGAGGGACCACAGGAGATTTCCTTTAGCTTTTATACCTGTACATATTTTTCAGTAAAACATTTTTAGAAAAATTGTCTAAATGTTACTTTATTATAGGTTATTTAAATTTATAAACTAGCTTAAGCCGTTTCGCCACAACAAATTTTAAACAAGTATAAAAGCTACAGTCGACTGTGCTCGACTGTGAGATACCCGGTACCTAAACGTTTGCGCTTGTACATACTAAAGGGCTGCACGGCCGCATTCAAAACGGTTTATGAGACATTCATCTGCCAATGAGTTGAATGAATTCGGCTGCGAATTGCAATGAATTTGAATGAATGTGTGCGACGCCGCTGTACTCAACTCAACGAACTCACGCATGGAGAGTGCGAATTGAATGCCGAAAGAACCGGGTAAAAAGAATGAGTGCGATGAATGACGCATTGTTTCCTTTTCACGTGCGCTGTATTTACTATTGCGAAAATAAATAAGAGACAATAATAAAATGTTTATTTTCATTTTAATCAATGTACTATATGTTTATTTTGCTTAATAAACTTAACTAACAGATAAGTAAAACGCACTGCGCAATAAGCGGCGCAGAAGTTGTATTCTGAGTATTCAGCCAATTCTATGCTTCCTTCATTCATTCGTTCCCTTTCGCACACACATTCATTCAGTGCCATTTCATATGAATACTCAAAATTGCGCTCAAATGAGAACACAGTGCGATGCGAACTCGATCAGCTGAATGCGTTGCACTCAAATTTGAGCACACAACTCTAGAGTACTCAGAGACGCTAAATTATGAGTCCAGCCGTGCAGCTCTCTAGTACATACATACATTGTACATACATTGGCGCCATTATATCGCACGGCCAAGGCTCGAATGCGCCACCTGTCGGCTACAGCTTGCAACAGCAGTGCCTTAGGGCGGTGTGTTAAAAATCAAACCTTATTGCTAATATCTCCCATGTTTATCATCCGATTTTATTGAAGTTTTCAGGAAACGTCCGTCTCTATTTTATTAATTTATTGTATTTATTAACTTTAAGCCGAAAATCACGCATAAAGCTAATATAACGTTTTTATGATTTTCAGGGGCGGAAGTGGGCGTGGCCAAATTTTAAAACATTCATTCTGCATGCAACAAATTCCAATGTTGTCACCAAATTTGGTAACTCTAGCTCTTATAGTCTCTAAGATCTGTTCTTTCACACGGACGGACAGACGGACATGGCTAAATCGACTCGAATCGAATATATATACTTTATAGGGTCGGAGATTTCTCCTTCTGCCTGTTACATACATTCTCGGTTGGCACTAACTTATAATACCCTTGTACCCTATGGGTACCGGGTATAAAAAGTGTCCCTTATTGCACCAAATTGAACTTTTTAGATGTAGTAGTTTAAAGTTTACTTTAAAACACCTACTGCTACTACCTAATATTTCTTACACAAATCACGAAAAAAACATAGCAAAGCTGTAAGCCTTGAGTTTCAGTTTTTGCTTAAAGTTTTATTTTTTTTTTTAAGTTGTTTAGTTTATTTTTAAGTTGATAGGCGAAATTTACGCCCAAGACCTTATAATCTTATAATTTAATATAAAACACTTTCGGCTTCAACAATACAAAAGCTTTATTATTTAAGTGTTACTATTTTGACCGAAACTGTACATACATATGTGTACCAGTGCTAAAAAATTCTTCCTTGGAAGAAGGGATTTGTAATATATATATACAGTGGTGCTCATAGACTTAAGCCACTGCCACTACCATAAACTGTTTTCTTGATAACTTTTATGAACATACTTACAGTTAGTCACAAAAGTATTCGTTGCAAAGAGGGTTAAGAGAAAAATGCCAATTTTAAAAAGGTAACCGTTTTAAAATGTTAAAAAAAAGTTTGGGTTTCCAAAGATACATATTTTCTGAAGTATATGGCGGAAAAAACCAAACAGAAAACGCTTTCCATGAAAAGTTATGGACAAAAATATAAAACTAAACCGTTTTATATGCTCACAAAAGTATTCGTTGCACATACAAATTTCATATTTTTTCGTATTTTTTGGGACTGGGCATTATTTTTTTTTTGCAATTTGGTTTGTTTTTCTATGTAAAGACGGAATTCGGGGAAAAACACAAACTTGTGGCGTCATTCTTGGTGTAAATCTCTAACAAAATGGCAAAGAGTCCAAATTTAAACGTTTCGCAAAAGTAAATTATTTTACACCTACACAATAAGGTTCGATCGGTTGAATATATTTGTGGGATGTTCGATAGAAGTCCTTAGACCATAGGGAGTGTAATTTCTCGACTGAAATCCAGAAATTTCTTGGAAAATCGGCCCCGTTCTGGCCGTCCGATATCATTGCTTGGCAGAGAACAGAGGAAAATCCTTAAAGA
>VNKF01004329.1:0-27205 GCA_008044355.1 Drosophila lacteicornis
AAAATACAGTCCCTATAGTGTCTATCTAACTCGGCTGACTTGGTGTCAGTTTGGGTAATTTACGACGTCCCCCCAATTACAGCTAAGCTCCTTTAATCGATGATGATTGACGGGCCTTGCTTGGTGATTAGATAGTCGGACACTTACGCGCGCTCCTGCTGGATGTTGCCAGTGTTCAAGACCTGCTGCGGCTGGCCATGGTGGTGTCCACCCGCCGGCTGCTGCTGGTGGTGCACCTGCTGCGGCTGCTGGTGGTGGACTTGTTGCGGCTGCTGGTGGATTGGCTGCTGCTGTTGCTGCTGGACAGGAACTTGTTGATACTGGACCGGCTGCTGCTGCTGCTGGTGCTGCACGGGAACCTGCTCGTATTGCTGTGGATGGTCAAACATTAATCCCTGTCCCTTGGTCAAGCGATGGGTATTCCACTCACATACTGCTGGGGCGGCACACCGGGCGCCGAGTGGACCTGTTGCTGGTACTGCTGCTGCTGGTGCTGCGGCGGCGGCGGATGATGCTGTGGCACCTGCTGCGGCACTTGCTGCTAATAGAGTCAAGCCAATGGATTACTTGGCGCTCGGGCCTTGGCTTCCAGCTGGATCAAAATCCCAGCATACTTACATAGTGCTGCGGATTGACGCCGGGAGCGACGCGCTGGCCGGCGGCTAGGCCCACCAGAGCCAGGAGAAGGGGCAGCAGCAGGGCTGCTCGCTGGTCCGGGACGCGCATCTGCATGGAAGTGCTGGATTCTTGCGGGGATCGGATCGGATCGGGTTCGTGGCGCTGTAATCACCACGTCGCCACTTTTTGTTCAAAAACAAATTTCTGTGCAGTGTTGTTAAGTCTGCAGGTGCTGTCCAGTGCTGTGAAGTGCCGGTTGAGGTCCAACCGATAGTACACAATAAATTCATAAAAAACTATTATATTATAGTATTAAGTAAATTCTTGTATATGGTATTAAATAATATTAAATATAATAAAGACTTATTGAACTAAAATTAGGTGTTCTAGTCCCAAAGCAATGCATTTTTTGCTAAAGAAACAGAAGGTGCGCAGCAAACCGTTTAATTCAGTAACCAAACTAAATAATAAATTACATATATTGAGAATTCTCTATTATCAAATACATTAAAAATAATATTAGCAATATTTAAAACACACCTACAATATATAATAGGTCACATACAATTCGTGTTCGCCTTCGGGCATTTTCAGTAGCAGACAGCTGTTTCGCAGATAACAGAGGCCATTCGCCCCGAGTTGGCGTGTTGGGTTAAACCCAATTCCCACTACAGACCATCTACCGTCGACCGTCGAGCCTCTATGATGGTGCGTATGAATTTGCCGTTTCAAATTTTCTCAAAATATTCCACCATCATTATTTGATGTGACTATGTCAGGCTGTTTTACCCAGCCGATATACGATCATTTTGGTTCCACCATTAAAAAGTTGACATTCACAATGCAAAAGTAAACATACAAAGTCGAAATGCAGGGAAAGGAAACAGGTAACTTAAGTTTTAAATATTTTGTATTGTTTTTAGTTCTACCAATATTAGACCTAATAAAAAAATGAATAGGTGGATATCCCGAAGTAGGAGTGGAAACTGAGCAACGCAACACCCTCACACTCCTACTTCATCATTGATCTTTAGTTAACTGTATTTCATATTAAATGGCATGTATTATCGTATGTATGTATTGTTTAAATGAACATTTTTATTAAATACGAGTTTGTTGAATTGGATATGTTTGTTTACTTTTTACTTGAGAAAGGAGAAGAGGTTGACGGTCGACGGTAGATGGTGTAATGTGAACACGAATTCCATTTTTCAACATCTTCTCATCGTTCCCCCGCAAATCACTGTAGTGTGAATTGGACTTAAATTGAAGTCGCCAGTCTGTCAGCACTAGTGTTTAGGATTTTTGGATTGATATTTGCTGTTTGAAAAATATCACACGATGATATTAAAAAATATCATAAAAAAATATCGATATAACAAGTATTTTTGATATTTTTTAATGTTCAGCTAAATTTGAATAAAGGCTTCCTGTTGCTGTAAATTTGGGTCTTTTATAGGCCTAAGAATATGTATATTCAAAAAAACGTTATAATATTTGTTTTCATCAACCATGAGCTGCAAATAAGATTTATTTAAAAAGTGAACTTAAAAAAACAAATATTATACCCACTCTCAAGCAACTCTAATTTACGTTCTTTGATAAAAAAAATAATAACAAAATTATTATGGATATGGTATAGAGCACAGCCCATTGTGTTCAATTTTATTTAATATAATTCATGAAATACATTTGAACTTATTGCTTTTAAATTTTAATTCGAAAACAAATCTGTTTTTAATTATTTTAGAAAAACTCGTTCGGTTACATGCTGGTCTGCCATACGACTACGGGAGTCACTTCCTATGAAACTACCAGGCGTGATCAGGCAACTAATGATTTTTGTGAGATCCAGAAATCCAAAGGATTTGTCTCCCAACTACAAAATGGCATACTAAAGAAAAACTGAATTTCCTTTCTTTCGGAACTCTGGACTACAGAATCTCTGAGTTCTATGGTCCTGTTGTGCAGATCTCTGCAATAAATATAAAATCGGAAGTATCATTAAAAAAATATCAATATCGCCTTATTTTTCCAAAAATATCGCGATGATAATATTTTTTTAAAGAGAAAAAATTTCGATATTTTGATATATTTCCGACATCCCTAACAGTGTTCCCAGATCAGGGGTTTTCCCCCAGATTTAGGGGTTTTAGGTCCTAGGGGGAATTTTATGGGGGAAAAATTTTTAGGGGGAACGTTTAGGGTTTTTTTCGGAACTGATTGATTTAAAATTTTAAAGAAAATCTCTATAAAATTGCTATTTTTATTATAAATCACCTAATATGGCGAAATATCAAACTAAATACTGCCCACGATTTTCCTATCGCCTGAAAGTTTTGCCAGCTGATGTTGGCGCATTCCGTGAACCTGCCTTTAAGATACTAAGAACTGGTATTCCACCGGCATTTTTTCGCTTTGCCACGTTCCACGTCATAATTAGATATTTCTTTTAATTATTTTTAATTTATCAGATTTTTTGGAATTTGGGGGAAGACTGGATTTTTTAGGGTGAAACATCGACTATCTGAGATTTTTTAGGGGGAAAGCAAAATATTCATCTGGCAACACTGCTGCTAGCCCCCACCCTCTTCTTTTTCAAATCGCAAACCAACTGGTTCAGCGCTGCTCAAAATACAAAGATTTGAATACCTCGACCAGAGAAATTGCTAAATAATGGTAAGAATCCGGCCGCCGCATCCGCTAGGGTAGTTGGTAATGGCCGATAGCCACATTTTGCCCCGATGAAATGGCGCACGTGGGACTCGCTCGACATAACCTAATTCTGAACCGTGTTTCTTACACATCCGCAGGCTGCTGCACCCAAGGATATTGAGAAGCCCCATGGCGGCGATTCTGCCTCTGTGCACCGCATCCGCATCACCCTGACCTCCAGGAACGTGCGCTCGCTGGAGAACGTGTGCCGCGACCTGATCAACGGTGCCAAGAACCAGAACCTGCGCGTCAAGGTGAGAGTTCCGCCATTCTGCGATGCAACATCCGCATTTACCTGGAGGCTTCGCGTGCCCGCCAGACGCTTAGCCTAGTCATTAATAAATGCCAGAAAGAATGCCTGAATCGGACATTATTCTTGCACTGATTGCTCCAGGGCGAGAATAACACATGGTTCAGGCGACAAGACAATACAAAACTATAGAAGTCGCCGCTAATCGGATATTTTTCAATCTATTTCAGGGCCCCGTGCGCATGCCGACCAAGGTTCTGCGTATCACCACCCGTAAGACTCCTTGCGGTGAGGGTTCCAAGACCTGGGATCGCTTCCAGGTGAGTCACTACTTCACGTTGCATTATTATCGCATCAATGGACGGATCTGATATCGTGGTTAGGCCCATCGTCTGCCTTTCCACAGTATCTCCATGGTCCGCCCAGAAAAAACGTGTTCTCATAGTCCACTTTGTTGGTATTCCTCACAATTTGGCTCTCCGAATTCGACAAATCTCTCGAACACCATCCTGATTCCGTCCATATGTGGCTGGTGACTAATCACACTTAATATTTATGTTCCAGATGAGGATCCACAAGCGCATCATCGACTTGCACTCTCCCTCCGAGATCGTCAAGAAGATCACCTCGATCAACATCGAGCCCGGCGTAGAGGTTGAGGTCACCATTGCCAACTAAGTTCGGTCGATGCCACTTTTTTACACCTCGAAAAGATTGGCGTACGAAATAAAACCCAACTACTTTTCCAAAACACGATTATGTGGCTTTATTGCACTTGTGCGAAATAATATTTGGGGTCCACATTGTTGGAATGTTTTAAAATAGGCTGTGACCTGGAGGAACTAATAGTAATCTGGGACTGGGGCGCAAGCGATCTTAACGAAATCCGCATACCGCACAGTGCTGTTGTTGTTCACGTTAGCCTCCCGAAAAATGTTGTCCACCTCGCGCATGGACAGGCCCTCGCCCCAGTTCTGGAGCAGATTGCGCAGCTGCCTGGCGGATATGGTGCCCTTGTTCTGGGGATCGGCTGCCTTGAAGGCGGCTATTACCTCGTCCGGCAGACTCTCCACCTTGGAGTGTTGGTGCATGATGTCCAGGAAGTCTGCGAAGCTCATCTTGCCGTTCTTCTGCTTAAGGTACGAAACCAGTTCTTGGATGGTCGGCGACAGTCCCAGAGAACGCATAATAACCTGAGTGACGAAACGATTCGTATGGGTTTCTCTCAGTGGAGGGGGTAGGTGGGTCGATGTTTCCACACTCACCGTTAGTTCGTCCAAGTTGTTTATTTGGCCCGATCGGGCGAACAGATAAAAGCACTCGCGGAACTCTAAAGGCCAGAGATAAGAAATACTTGTAGAATGAACTCATCAATGACAGGCGGCTATAATTACCATCAATGTCCTGTTCTTTAAAGTAACGTGCCTAAAAGAGGGACGGTTAGAAAGTTGCATAAAAAGAAATGGTTAATGAGGGCAGCCAAGTGGAAAGTACATTCATAATAAAGGAAAATCAGTTTTACTGAATTTCTGGCTAGATCGGAAATCAATTATTTGTAGCTCACCATTTCAAAGAACTTTTTATAGCACTCGGAACGAAAAACAAAGAATAAATAAAGTAAACAAGAGAAAATAAATAAGTTAAACGAAAAACTCAAACAGGTAGCTGGTCAGTGTGACCAGATGTGTAAAATGTAGAAAGGTGTACACTTTTTGATGCAGGTAATTTCGATAGCACTGGCCGATAACCGGATGTTAAGTGATTCCATCGATTCCAAGACCGCCTCCCGTTATCAAATTTAAAGAAGAAAAACACCTCAAATGTTAAGACTTTAAAATGTATTTACCTTGCGACACAATTACACAAGTCAGAGCACACTGTTGTATTTAAATATTAAAACAACATCATTTAGTTATTGTACAATAAAAAATATCTGCTTCCCTTTGCATACAAAATTTGAAACTGCACCTGATGATCTTAAAAACTAAGTACGTCCTCATCAAACAAGTATAAGTATATATATATGCGTGCGAGCCCGGAGGGCAACGCTCCAAAATGAATTTGTGAACATCAAAACTAAGAATTAAAACTTAAAGAAGCAATAGGCTAATAATTTGTGTCCAAATGTTGAAGATAGTCGAAATATTAGTTGTATTGTGGGGTTAATTCTTTAGTTGTGGCTGGATAGTTGGATAGTTAAGCGCCATATCGGAGATCCGCATCTCCTAATGGTCTAATAGGCTTTAAAGCGTTTCCGTTTCCGTCTCCTATACACACACAGTCGTAGGCATAAGTACGTCGGCACACTGGGGCTTGGCTAATGAACGTTGATGATGGACTCGCGCCCCTTGCCCACGCCCACCCAGCGCACGGGCACAGCCAGCTCGCTCTCCAGGAAGCGGACGTAGTTCTGTGCGTTCTCGGGTAGCTCCTTGAAGTTGCGTATATGCTCGGTGGAAGTCTGCCAGCCAGGCAGCACGGCGTACTCCACCTCAATGCCACCCAGTTCGGCGATGGTGCCCGGGAAGTGGTCGAGCTTCTCGCCATTGGGCTTCTTGTAGCTCACGGCCACCTTGATCTCCGGCAGTGTATCTAGAATATCCAGCTTGGTGATGCAGATGCACGTGTAGCCGTTGACCAGCGACGTGTACTTCAACAGCGGGATGTCCAGCCATCCGCAGCGGCGCTTGCGCTTCGTGGTGACGCCGATCTCAAAGCCCCGGGTCTGCAGCAGTTCACCAATTTCCTGCAAATTAAGATAGGCAATAAAAAAAATAGTCCAAAAGAGTTAATGCCAAACTTCAGCTCACATTCAACTGTTCGGTGGGGAAGGGTCCGTCGCCCACTCGCGTCGTGTAGGCCTTGACCACGCCAATCACCTCGCCAATCGTCTGCGGGGGCAGGCCCAAGCCGGTAAGGACGCCGCCAATGCTGCAGTTGCTGCTCGTCACGTACGGGTACGTGCCGAAGTCAATGTCCAGCATGGCAGCGTTGGCGCCCTCGACCAGGATAGTCTTGCCGTTGCGCAGGGCGGTGTGCAAGAAGCAGATGGTGTCCTTGACATAGGGACGCACCTTGTCAACGTAGTCCTTGTAGCGGGCCAGCTCCGCCTCCACGTCCACGTTAATCGATGGGAACAGGCGCACGTGCGTGGCCACAATTGACCTGAACCTGAAGTGGGTACCAAAAACAGATTTAACCCTTTAAACTCAACGATTCTATAAAGCAGGGGTCCGGCACCACTACAGTCAAATGCCAACATTGCATTTGTATGAGTGAACATCGAACACTCTATGGCTAGATATGAGAAAAAAAAACAGCTAAAATATATTGTTATATGGCAACAAATTTAGCTATAACCTAAAAACTAGCTATTTAAAGCTAAAAAAGCTAAATTTAGACACATAATTACAATTAGTCTTCACTGATTCTTCTGTTCTCTTTTGTGCATACTATCCGTGAGCGGCAGCGACGCCGACTGAGAAAAATCCTATCCCGCGGGATAGGGCCGTGCGGACCCCTGCTATAAAGCCAAGCCAAGGTCTTACTTATCGCTAAACAGGTTGAAGTCGCCGAGCAGCTCGCCCACTCGGATGCCGTTGCGAGTGGCCTTGCTGGAGTAGGCCGGGCCAATACCCTTCTTGGTGGTGCCCAGCGACTTGCCGCCCTTCTCCGCCTCCTGCATGCCATCGACATGCTGGTGGAAGTCAAACACCAGGTGGGCCCGGTCCGAGATGATCAGCCGGTTCTCCAGATGCTGCAGCCCCTTGGCCTCGTTCTTCAGCACCTCGTCGAACAGCGAGGGCAGGTGGATGACGACGCCGTTCCCTGAAAAAAGTGTCAAGCAAACACTTGTAGTATTCGTGCTTAATCTGGGGGATTTCCCCATATCTGCAGGGGCCGCGATTTAAATGAGTAATAAATTAGCAACAAACTGCAGTTGGCAGGCTCATGTAATTGCATCTGCAGTGTGGCCTGGAAATTATATTGCCTTACTCTTCCGAATGCAGTTCTGTCACGTTCAGCTGAACTCGTTTCCTTAACTGGCAAACTTAAATTGTTTCAGTTTATGGTAGCCCTAAACTACATATAGTACATACAAGAATAATTTAATACCCACAATGTATTAAAATACTGATACTGGTAATAATTCTGATACACATATCAAGCATCAAAAGACGAGCCGATCTAGCCGTTTTCATATGCTCGTCTGTCTGTCTGCTTTTAGGCAAAGAAGTCATTCAGTTTGTAAGTTAACTGGTTTGAAACGTGGTCATTATGACTCCAAATTTAATACCCACAATGTATTAAAATACTGATACTGGTAATAAATCTGATACACATATCAAGCATCAAAAGACGAGCCGATCTAGCCGTTTTCATATGCTCGTCTGTCTGTCTGCTTTTAGGCAAAGAAGTCATTCAGTTTGTAAGTTAACTGGTTTAAAACGTGGTCATTATGACTCCAAAAAATAAGGTACATACATACAAGATAAATTTAATACCCACAATGTATTAAAATACTGATACTGGTAATAAATCTGATATACATATCAAGCATCAAAAGACAAGCCGATCTAGCCGTGTTCATATGCTCGTCTGTCTGTCTGCTTTTAGGCAAAAAAGTCATTCAGTTTGTAAGTTAACTAGTTTGAAACGTGGTCGTTATGACTCCAAATGTAATACCCACAAGTATTAAAATACTGATACTGGTAATAAATCTTATACACATATCAAGCATCAAAAGACGAGCCGATCTAGCCGTTTCCATGTGCTCGTCTGTCTGTCTGCTTTTAGGCAAAGAAGTCATTCAGTTTGTAAGTTAACTGGTTTGAAACGTCGTCATTATGAATCCAAATTTAATACCCACAATGTATTAAAATACTGATAGTGGTAATAAATCTGATACACATATCAAGCATCAAAAGACGAGCCGATCTAGCCGTTTTCATATGCTCGTCTGTCTGTCTGCTTTTAGGCAAAAAAGTCATTCAGTTTGTAAGTTAACTGGTTTGAAACGTAGTCATTATCATTCCAAAAAATGTTTCGATGTTGCCACTTTATCAGTATATAATACCAACGGCAAGGGTATACAAAACTAATACTGCGTAAATTATATCAATAAAGTATACTTGGTACATAACCAATTGCAACTTTCCTGGCACTTTCTATCAAAACGATTATATTGTACTTCGTGGCTAATCACATTGCTTTATTATTCAACACCTGGACTTTCTTAGTAGCCCCAAGTGCCAGCGATACTGAGTGTTACGTGTCCCATAAGACCTCCTGGGAACATCAAGGGGATCCAAAGCCCTTATAGGTGGGCTGGGTATACCAGGGACTGTACGTCAATTGGGTTGCATAATAAGTAGACAAACAAAGTTGAGTCCATGGAGGCAATTTGGGAACCATAATGCCAAGGCACGCGAACCGGCTCAACGAACAGGGTCGTTCGAAATTGAGCTCGAAACGGGAAGGGAAATTAAAAATAATAAGTTAATTGCCTGATTAGAATAATTTTCCGCCACATATGTGAGTGTGAGTGTGGGGTTGTCTGTGTCATAAACGATATCTAAACGGCGACAGCTCTCTGGGAATGTCAAAGGGGCTGCTGGCTGTGTTGGTGGGGCTCTGATTATCTCACAAATTAGTCTTGTGACAAACGATGACAGTGCGGATTTGGTTGTGTTGCCCGCCCATGGCCCACGCCCCCCTCGAACTTGCAACATCGATTAAACTTTCAAGCCCGAGAGCAGGACAAAGTTGCGATAATATTGACAACCACGACCTTGGACGATGACAGCTGGTGACGTCACTAAGGGAACTGGCTGGCACGGCGATAATAAGCATTTTGTCTCTCCCCCCCGACTCTGATTTAATTATCTCAATTGCTTATCTACAGAAATAGAAAACCTTTCATTTTCATGGGCATGCGGCGCATCAAAGTCGAAAAACAGACCGACTGACCCGCAAGCCAATGTCAATGATGCACTGAATCTTGCCAGAAATTCCTCCCATACATCTCCGCCACTGTTCCGTATAGCCCACATACTATATACTTGAATATACTATGTGGTACATATGGGGGGTGTATGTGTATATATGCTTGCTCGATACGTTCAATTTCAGCTAGCCGCAGAGCGAGTGAAAGCTAAAAGCAAAACAAACCGACAACAGACCGTATATTTACGACCTATACTGTATGCGAAAAATTCTGCTTATATCTAAATTTGAAATGAAGAAATTAAGAACAAAGGAAAAACAATCGCTTGCTTACTTTCATTGACAACTCTTCTTCTCTCGCTTTCTTGCTAAAACTTGACTCTCTCACACCTGCACTTGCATCCTGGCTCTGGCTGATCCTGGCTCTGAAAGCTCCCCGAACCGGTCTCCTCTTGACTTACCGATCACGGAGATGCACTTCTCGTTCACGACGCCGCTGGGCAGGAGATGGAAATCGAACTCCGTGCCATTGGCCACCACGGTGTGTCCAGCGTTATTGCCGCCCTGTGGGAAAAAATAATAGATAGAATTAGCCATTCGATACGTTTCCCAGATATACGAACTATAGATGTTGATACACAGAATTAGCATTGTTTGTTTTGCTTTCGGCGGCGAAGAAAAACAAAAGTTGTGTGTGAAAAATAAATAAATATTATATGTTCTAGTAGTATGTAAATTGAATAACACGGCCGACGGTACGGTACGGCGACTTTGTGTGTCCCACGTGCCCACCAATATCGAATGACAATAAACGAAAGCGTTCCACACATACACCTTCAGATAACACTACGTGTATCTCACGGATACGTAAGCACTCGAGATATTTAATGTGTTTTCCTTTTCGTTTTGGCAACTGTACAAGTTTTCTACGTTCTGCTAATCTAAAGAAATTTGTGTGTCTTCTTTATTAATATTTAATATATACTGTAAAGCGTCTACAACAAAGTGATTAGCGAAAAAGAAGAGTGAAAATTCTGGAACCTTCACAAATCATTGCTAAAAACCAAAAACAAGATAATCAAAGTGTTTACGCCGTGCCAAGGAGAGGGCTTATAGCACGGGTCTCCCGATAAGATACGGGGAAATGGCGAGATCGCGGAGTCGAGGTCCCGCTTCCAGTTCCCGTTCCCATTCCCATTCCCATCCGTGGCCTCTCGCGACGCAGTATGCTGAATACAGCCGTAATCGGAATCGCCGCCAGAGGGGCGTGTCAGTCGTGTGACTCAGTCCGGGTGCGATAATCGGGCATGGGTTTCCAGTGAAGCTGTTATATAAGGGCGACCCTGATAACAGTTCCTCGATTCTGGTGAACCACTATGCTACGATGGATAGTCTAGTCTCTCTCCGTGTCATATCGTGCAATGACCCGGATGGTGGTTATGAATTCGACCTCAGAAGGAAATCAACAAGTGGCTGGTCACCATAAACAATCCATTAACGACACGCAATTGCCTTATTCCGTGGATGTTTACACAGCATGCCCGGAACGGATACGGCCCGCCGGGAAGCCCATGATTCTGCACGGGTTGCATTTTCCCGGTGGCTCTTCGGCCAGTGATGTGAATGATGTTGGCGGTTATGTAAACCTGGCAATTCGCTGAGCAAGCATAATAGATGCGTGGAACAGAGACGGGGCCAGGAATTAACGTCAGCCGCGAGAGAGACGGCGATTCGGAGCGGGAAAGAGACGGCCAGCACGAGTGACGAATTTCGCTGCGCCAGCAATGTTGGCAGACTTGCTGACGGAATAATAGTGCTGTTCTGCCAATGAGAAGTAGCTACCTAGCTAACCTTTTTATAAATAAAGGAACGACTTAAGCATACGTTTCAAGCGTAAACATTTTGTAGTGTGTTATTTAGTCATTATTGATGTGATTGGAAGTAGAAACAATTGATAATGATAATGTAATCAGACCTTTGTTCTTAATTTTCTAATATTATTGACATCTTTGGTTTAATTTTTTAACGTAGGCAGAATAAATAAAATTCCTAATCAGTCTGAGATTGATTTACAAATCGTTTATTCCTGGATGATGGATAAATGATAAATACACAATGATTTTAGTTGTACTCTGTTTTGAAATGTTATATCTCACCCCTTTAGCTTTTAGTGCAACATTTCCGAATTCCAAAAATGGTTTAAAATAAACTGTATATCAATGGTCAAAAAACCATTTTATAACTCAGATATAAGATATTGGTCCTCAAAGAAGCATGCTAGAAAGGTGGTCTCAAAACTAACGATCAGAGAAAAGCTCTTCAAGTCTTTTAGTTATAACTTTAAAAGATCACGACACTTTAGAAGGAATTGAAAGAAACTATAAGTTTTGTATTATCTATTCTACTAAGTTACAGAAAATATCAGTATAAAAAATAAAAAATATTATTATATTCATGTATTTAATAACTAATTATTTATTTTGAATTAAAGCTTTATTTTCATGGTACAGCCATGAAAAAAATTAAATTTGTATGGGAACAAACACTCCAAAAGACTTTTGAGCAAAATATTCCTGTCACCTGCAAGTTGGCTAGATCCTGACCACCGGAACACGCTAGATTTAGCGTGAAAATGGCCGGAACGCCTGCACTGCGGCATACACACCAACACATGCGAGGCGAGGCTGAGAATGAGAATGGAAGTGGAAGCGAGACGGACGGGCGGACTGGCGCACACATGCGCCGCTCGCACGAACACTTGGACAAACACTGTGACGGACGGACACACACACACTGGCGCAGCCACATGGCGGGCGCAGAATTGATAAATACAAATGGGAAGCATGCGGCGGCCGAAAAGAGCGATAATAGTTGGAAAAAAGTCTCTTCGCTTGTGAAATACGCAGATGCTGGGCGCCGGGGGTCGGCGGTCCGGGATGTCCTTGAGACAAGGATAACGGCTGGCCTGTTATCAGCGTGTTTTCAAACCCACTTCCAGGGGAACCCGATTACAGCATACAGCATACAGCAATGGCTCACCTGACACCTGCAAACAATGTCCACCTCGGAGGCAAGCATGTCCACCACCTTGCCCTTGCCCTCGTCGCCCCACTGGGCGCCCAGGACCACGTCCACCTTCGACTTGTACATCTTGGTGCGGCCTTGGTGCAGCTGCTCGTAATGGTTGCCGTTGGTGGCTGACATTTCCCCGGATCGGAATCGGAATCGGGTCGGACACGGAACTGGGAACTCAACTCGGATCGCGGATCTCGGCACTCAAAAGTCGTTCGCGAACACGTTGTGATTATTCTCTGTTGGCTGCGCTCAAACGGCTTTGGCTATAAAACAAACAGACTGTGGTCTGGCGCCTGCACACGGTCCTACTGCGCGCCGGATTTCCACCCGCCAGCGGCGAGGTAACACTAAGCGCGATGCGTGGGCGGGTTCTCGTAAGGTCACATTTCCCGGCATATCTTGAAAATGTATAATTAAATTCAAAATTTCTCCAAAGTCCCAAGATGGAGCAGATCGAGGACAGCCGGGAAGGCAGACCGAGAATCAGCAGGCTTCCGGCTACATAAAGTATTTAATTTTTTTTTTTCGCCATTTTTATTTTTATTTTTATTTATGAATGAATTTATGAATGCCCAACATCTTAAGAATATAAAGTCCAAATTTGACATCGATCGGAGCAAAAATAACGTAGTAATGGGTAGTTGAACGGAGGTCACTCTATGTTCGATGTATGGGGAGCTAAAACATTAAAGCGCTTTCCTGAAAAGTGCCATTTTCAAAGTCGGTGTACACGATTACTCAAAATCTACTTGACCAATCGTTTTGAAATTTTGCACACAACTTCTGCAACTAATTCTCCAGGTATCACTGTCGGGGTTTTTTTAATTTTATTTATTTGTATTTCAATTTTTTTTTAGTCAGGAATTAAATTTTTGAATTCAAACTTTAAAAAAAAAATCGAAAAAAAAAATAAAAACTCCACTACCTCCTGACAATCATCCCTTTACTAACGCATATTCTGGTTTTCATATCGGTCGATTCTGTGGACCGTTAGGATGTACACCACAAATCAACTTTTTTTGGAGGGGCCACGGGAGATTCCCTATTACTTCTATACCTGCACATATTTTCCAATGAAATATTTTTAGAAAAATCTAAATCTTACGTTATTATATGTCATTTAAATTATTAAACTATCTCTACCTGTTTCGCTACAACAAATTTTTGAAAAGTGGCCCGTTTTGCACCGAAGAGGCTCAGTTAAAATTCAGGACGGAGACAAGCAAGTATTCACCACGGCGATCTACCACATAGAACAATCCTCCTGCTGGACAACTATTAACCCTTCACTAACCCGAACATTCCCCCCACTATAAATTCTGTTAAAAAACTGTGGGCGCCGAAATAGCTAAACATGAACTCTAAACATTTTTTCAAAATCGGAAAAGTTTAAAATTTACGTTATTTTAATAACAGAAACGAATGATTCTTGAGGATTGTGTTATCCATAAAGTTAATTTATCTATTCGAAAGGAAATATGGAATCAAATTATTATTATTAAAAACAACAAAAATTGGTTAATTAAAAAAAAAAAAATACGGTTATTTAATGTAACCATGCCACACCAATTAAAATTTATGTATTCCCAGTGTATATTTTCTACACTCGTATTAAGGTCATACTTTGGCAGTCAGCTGTTCGCAACCGCATTATTTTGTTTGTTTTGATTGACCATGTCGGATGCAGAAGAAAAGTGTAATTTGTAAGTATGTAGCTGTTATTCGAAAATATATAATAATTTTGTGTATCCTGCAGCTGCCGGTTAGTGCCCTTCAAGTACACCTGCCCCAAGTGCAATGCCCTGTACTGTAGCGTTGGATGCTACAAGTCCAAGGAGCACCTTAAATGCTCCGAGGAATTCTACAAATCCTGCATTCAGGACGAACTGGCTGGGGCCGCGACAATGCCGGACAAGCAGGAGGATATGCGAAAGATCTACGATATTCTGAAGCGAATGCGGGAGACCGACGGCGGTTTCAATCCCCAAGATTTCGACACGGACGGGCTGGAAAATCCCCTGGATTCAGATGAGGGCGAAGATCAAGACCATGAATATGCTGAGGATGATGGCGAAGAGGGTGCTGCTGAAGACGGTGACGAAACCCTTGGCGAAGAAGTAGACGATGACATTGCAGCCCGACTGAAAGGCATCGATATCAACGATGCCGATGAAGTTTGGAGCCGGCTGACAACGGAGGAGCAAGAGGAATTCCAGAAACTAATCACTAGCGGCGACATCATGAAACTCATGCCAGATTACAAGCCTTGGTGGAATAAGGCGAAGAACTCCAAGATTGTGGTTATTTCTTCACCGGAAGAAGCTGCAAAGAAAGAGAGCTCCATACCCGAGATATGTGGAAGCATAGCCAAGTTTTCGGACATTTGCAAGAAGGTACCGTCGCCCTGCCTGCACTACAATTTATGGAACATCTTGAGTGCCTACTCCTGTGTGGCTCGATTTTTTGGTGGTGAGCAGAGAACCAATGCCAGCGAAGCTGTGGCTCACCTGGTGAATCTCAGCGCCACCCTGAAGTATGGCACCAACTTCGAGGATGCTGAGGATGCCATCATCTCCGTGGAGATGGAGGCCATAACCACGGGAAATGGCCCGGCCGGTGCAGCAGCCGTGGGAAGTGCCGGAGCGGGTTCTAATTTTTTAGTCGAGAGCAGGGAGCAGCTGCAGCAGGATGCCCGCCAGCTGATGGCAACGAGGGATAACAAACTGGCTGCTCTGAGCGATGTACTTCACCTGTTGCAGCAGACCAAAGCGATGAGCAAACGTAAGAATCCTCAAGACGCAGAGTTCCAAAAACTATTTGCCCTTGCCAGCGGCAGTGTGGAGCTGGACCGCACAAAACTATCCCAGCTAGCCCGAAAGATTGAATTCATGCTGTCCTATGTAGCGCGGGAGGATATCCTGTGATATTTCCGTCAGAATATATCTAAACTTTTCAAAATTGAACCGTTTTTGTTTCTACTTTGTGGGCATCTTTATTGGTTTGCTCAAAGATGGAAACCATAGTCAACCTTGTTCACATGTTGCCGGCCTATATACGCAGTATTGTAAGTAATTACTTATTTCTTTTAACGATATATTTTTAAAGGAATGCATACGAATTTTTGAATTTTTTAACATAGTTTACAAATATGATACGATTTTTTATATTTGTATACTCTATGATATGGTATTACAATTTGTAGTTTAAATTGAAATTATTTGTAATGAGAATTAAACTGTTACGATTTGCCAAGCCGTTTAAATAGTGTGGTTCGAGTTAATCGAGTATCGTAATAAGTAAACAATATTTTAATTTTACCATTAATCAAGAACTACTACTAAGGTTTGGGTTGTGATCGTTTCACAGTTATTAATATGTTAATTGCTTTCTTTTGAATGGATTTTCGTCTAAGTTGATATTCTCGAGTGCTTTTGAACTATTTTGCCTTTTAATCATCTAAATGTTCTTGTGAATATTCGCATTGCCATCCATTATTTTATTATTATTTGTTTTAACTTGTGGGTAATAGCTTAATGCATTTTGTACTACTGAAACTCAGAGTCAAATAATATTTTGAACGTCCTTGCAAGTCCATTCAGTAATAATTATTATAGTTTTGTGTTCAATGCATTTTAGGGCTATTTCTTTATAAAACTCTCAAAAATTAAAAAATAAGATACAATTAAAATATAACTCAAAGCAATTATAATTTAATAGATTGGAAAAAACAAAGAATTCTTAATTAGACCACTTTGAAAATAATTCCTTCGGCCATGGTTTTTTTCATGGACAGATTTTCTGCCTTTGGTTCCGTTCCCAATATGGCGCAATAGATAATCTTCAAGAAAATTTAAAACAATGCAGTAATAAAAGCAAAAAACTTAAAGTTAATACATTGGAAAAATGTAAAATCTATTTTAAGTAGTTTCCTTATTGCCAGGCACATTTTTCTTTCATACGTCAAAAGATAAGTTTTGTTCACTTACGTAGTTAAGTGTGACCAGCTGCTATTGAGGGCGAGATCCGCGGTTTTTTCAGCAAAGCTAAGCATTACTAATGGGCCGGCTGCGGTCACACTCCAGCACATAGTTTTTTTAGTTGCGATTCCAGACACACACTCGAGTTGTAGTGCTTTTTTACGCTATTTTGTTATTTGGTATGTGGCCTGCAATCTGCAAAAGTACCCTGTGAAAAGGATTAAATACTCAAAAAAATAATTACGCTGCAGCAGCAACAACAATGCTCGGATCGGACTTAGAACATTTCGTGTAAACGTATTCGTTTGGGTGTAGCGGAATTTCACTGCTGTGTGTGTGCTGCGAGCGAGCGCTGTTTGTGTGTGTGAGTGCGTGTGTCGGTGTGCGTCTGGCAACAACAGAAATCCAATTCGTACGCTTCGCCTACTAAGTAAAAATTAGTTCAAACCAAGAGACAATTTAATCGCAGCACCCCCATCCTTATGTAAGGTGCCTGGATAACGATGCCAATATTAGCGGACAACGGGAACGAGAAGTTCAAGTAAAAGATAAACGAGTTTCGGCCTTAGAAGGTGCAAAGGGGGCGGGGGAGGGGCAGGTGGCTGCCGCTTATCTCCCAAGTGTGCGACGTGTTAGCCCAGGAGAATGCGTGTGTGTGTGTGCGAGTGAGAGCATACATAGATGCTAGTGGCGTAAAGTTGCTTATCTATCTCCACAAATATGCGAAGTATGCGTCAACCTGTTTGTAAACTTTCTGTTGGCAATTTCTACTTGAAATTCGCAAAGAGCCGCGAAACCAAAGTAGTTATGACTGCAGCGGCTAAATATATACCGATGAGAGAAAAACCTGATGGCCAGCAAAACACCGTAAGCGCATCGCATATCGATGACAACAAAATGCTGACGCCCAAATCAAGACAACCCGGGAGGGGATTCAAGACCCGTCATCAATCTCGGCGTGCGTGTGTGTGTGTGTGTGTCGCAGTGCTGTGATTAAATTCCAGCCACCTATGTATACATAACCGGTCAATGTCTGCCTGATAACATAACCGTTATACGGGCTAGGGACTTTGAAGTGTGCGTGCCGCCGCCAACGCTTGCATTGTTTACAAACAGCTGACGGACATGCAGGGAAACTCCTCCTCCTCTGATAAGATACCGAGTTTTCCCTCTGGACGGGTCTTCTAAATATAATATTAATATAGCCCGATCGCAGGCGGAATGTCAGCGCCCCAGTGAGTCAGGATCGATAACACCCTGCCTTTATCAATGGGGACAGGAGGCCAAGAAATACGGTGGCTGATTAAGACCCGAGAGTGAAGAGCTAAGTTCCATTAGAGTTCTACCTGTTGCATCAATGCCCAGGAATTTCCTAATCGCGGCAAATTAGGCAAACAATCAATTTACCAAGCGGTATACTATATTGTTTAACAAACGATTTGTTGGCCCAAGATAAACACTACCAAAAAAAATACAAGTTTGCGTATAAACAAAGAGCGTATTTGTTGTTGTTGCTGCTGCGGCTGCTGGTGCCGTGCGGGGAAGTTGTTTATGGCGGCAGCGTCTATTTACGTAACCGGCCTAAACCCATAAATTTATGACTAGTGTGTGCGGCTTATGTCCTCGAGTGTGTGATTGATTAATACCCGATGATATTGGCACCCACAGGAAATGTCCCACCACAGTGATGATCAGCTCCTGCAGGCTGGAAGCGATTCCTTCTGGGAGCCCGGCAACTACAAACGCACCACCAAGCGGATCGAGGATGGAAACAAGTGAGTGTCGACCTAAATAATAAGTAGCCGCAGGTATATAAATGTAAATAAATAGAAATTCTCAGTGCACAGAGAAAAATAGTAAATGCTATCACGTTTATTTATAAGCTAAAGATTCTTAAAAATCAAGTCTGTTCAATGGAATTTATATTATAAACATAAGGCACATATTTATGGGGAATACAGTGCATAACTTAATCGTTTTCTTTTTATTAGGAAAGTATGCTTAAGTCAAACTAAATTAATAGGTCTAATTAATTGCTTAAAGCATTGAGTTCCATTAAATATACCTCTATAAAAGTGGTCTGATTAGTACAACACAGTTTTGTTCTTGTGAGACAGATATTGTGGTTTCATCATAATTATATACAGTTTATTGCTTTATTAGGGCATAGCCACAATGCTTATATGCTTGATTTTGATAGGATAGCTGACATTAATAACCCGCTTGCTAATTTTTCTCTGTGCATAAGCACTTGGTCCCCTGGGTCATTGCCAGCCGACAGCAGGCAGAGCAAGCCCAAACCGGTTCGCATTATTTTGATTTCTGTCTCTCGTTTCGCACGCAGACTCTGCAATGACCTACAGCAACTGATACAGGAGCGAGCCGACATCGAGAAGGGATATGCGAAAAGCTTGCGCGCCTGGTCAAAGAAATGGGGTGAACTCATTGAGAAAGGTAAGTGAGAATGGCGCGAGAAGGGGGCAGATCAAGTGTTGGGAGGCATGGGACAAATCTCATGTATGCCATTTGTTTACACACTCGTTCACGCCCCGCCAGAGCTGGAGGCGGCGGTGGAGCAGCAAGTGACCCGCTGGCAGCAGAAGCGTCAGCTCCAGCGGTCGTCACGTTGTCTTCCCACCGCTTCTGCTTCTTCCTGGCCTGGCCCACTGGCTGTTCTTATTCGCCACACATTATGTACATCATTCTGGGCATTGTGCTTGTTGTTGCCGTTGTGCGATAAGTGGCTTAGGCTATTAATGGCTTTTTTTTTCGCTGTTTGTTACCTCTTTTTGGTCGGTTGTAGTGTGCAAAAGCAAAAGCCTCGCACTGTGGTTCCAAACAGCCAGCCCTCATTTATTTAAACATGTTAATGAGCCGGCAACGCCAAATGTTTAGACGAACTTCGGCTTTTGTTTATATTCATTAAAAGAAAATTAAAACGGAAGGGAAGCAAATATGGTCATAAAATCTTGGTTAAATTGATTCTTAAGATCTTGTATTTGTATCACTAATAAATGAAACATAATGGAATATATGCAGACCCATTTTACATAATTTAACTTGGGAAAGATTTGAAATTAAATTGATAAGTAAACTTATAATGATTTCAAAATCATAGTACGCTCTCATTCATAAACTTACATTTATTCCCTNTTAAAAAAAAAAAAAAAAAAAAAAACAATCCCAATATAAATACTTAATACTTATAAATACTTTCACTCATAAACTTACATTTATTTCCTTGGTTTGGATGAACTAATGGCATATTACCCAAACGAATAAAGTCCATTCCAATTTCATAGCCACGGAATTGGGTCTCCGGCCATTTTTGGCGGATGTCCGGCACAGTGTGCGCGCTTCTTCGTGAAATGAAATCGAGTACAGCGCTTGCAGAGTTGGAAACCGCTTTGCCTCATTGCTGCTGCTGCTGCTGCTGAGTTGCCTCTATTGCTGCTATTGGCTGTGACCGCCTCTGCACGGAATTCTGAGTGTCCACTTTCACAGTAACCAGCAATGGGCAATTGCAAAAGCGGCTACCTACCACTACCACTTCTTCCGCCCCCGTCCACTGCCCGTGGCCACTTCTCTTCTGGCCAGCTCGGAATTTGCCTAGCTGCGTCTAGTCAAAGATACAGATACGAATACACAGATACAGATAGCGATGCGAAGACTGAGACTGGGAAGCAGAAGCAGCGGCAGACGCGCTGGCCAGCGGATCACCAAACCGGCACCAAAGCGTCGCTTGAAATGGTTTCGAAAATCAATGCGACGGGAAAATAGAACGAGTTATTTCTGTGCTAAGCGTCTCAATTTCTATATCTTTGTATATGCGCCTGTACGTCTGTACGTCTGTGTACGTTGGCGGGGTATTGGGGCTAGTGAGTCGTTAGGCAAACGAGTTCCGTGCACTGCCAATTATAAGACGAGCATCAATATAAATTTGATTACGGTGCGCGCTCTTAGCTCTTTGTTAGCGCCCAATAAAAAATGCCAAAAATGTGCGCTGTTCTCAGATCGCCGATCGCAGGCACCCATACAAACGAGCCCAACGAGCACGCTCCCCAAGCATTTTTGTGGCTATAGCCAGCAATATCTGTAGCCGTAGCAGCGGCTGTGGCTGCGGCTGATTAGATAAACCCGTGTGCCAGAGGGCCCCGCGGTGACGTCAGCGTCAGCCACCTCGACTTGGCGACACGCTTGTAATCTCCTGTTAATTGAGAATCGGATGGCATAAGCGATATTCAAGCACACATTTTTGATTTCTTCCTCCCCCAGGGCCGGAGTACGGTACCACGGAGGCGGCCTGGAAGGGCGTGCTGACTGAATCAGAGCGCATCTCCGACGTTCACATGAAGATCAAGGACAACCTGTGCAACGACATCAACAACCAGATCAAGACGTGGCAGAAGGAGAACTACCACCACACGCTCATGCAGATCAAGGAGCGCAAGGACCTGGAGGATCTGTTCAAGAAGGCCCAGAAGCCCTGGGCCAAGCTGCTGGCCAAGGTCGAGAAGGCCAAGGCAGACTACCATTCGGCCTGCAAGACGGAGCGCAGTGCTACCAACCAGGAGCGTAATGCCAATGCCGACAGCTCATTGTCGCCCGATCAGGTGAGGAACTGAACCCTGCTTAATATTATTTGATATTTCTAAACATTTTTAACAATAAATAAACAATCAATTTCGTTGGAATGTCTATGATTGTTATAAACAAAAAGAGAATGAGAGCTTGAGCTGTAAAACTATTGACGACACTTTCGATACTATAGATTGTGTTGTGATCCGGGTCACCATCGATTGTTTTTTTCCACCATCGATACATCGCGTTTAAATTCGTATAATAATTACAAGTTTTTGCCAATAAATATAATATGAATATAAATATAGTCATAAATTCTTGTATTCTTAAGAACGGACCAAAACGTTTTTATTTAATATTTAAAGATGTATATCAAAAACTATCTTTTTATAAATTCTATATAGATTTATATAAATTCTTTGATTGGTTTTTTAATTACATTAAATCTTATCTTAATTATGCCATTCATTCTTGTTTGTTTAAGCATTTTTTTTTTACCCTTTTTTTTTTTATACCCTTGCAGGGTATTATAATTTTGTCCAGAAGTTTGCAACGCAAACCCCATAAAGTATATATCTTGATCAGCGTCACCAGCCGTATCTATCTAGCCATGTCCGTATATCAGTTGCTATGCAAACTAATCTCTCAGTTTTTGAGCTATCTGAATGAAACATTGCAGATAGTGTTCTTTCTATTGCAGCTAGTATATATGTTGGAACGGCTGGAATCGGACCACTATATCGTATAGCTGCCATAGGAATGATAGGGCCAAAATGTTATTTTTTAGCTATTTTTGAAGATATTGGGATACATGGTCCTTTAATTATATTATAGCAATACATATTAAATTTCATGCAAATCGAACCTCTATATCTTAAAACTGCCATAGGAATGATCGGAATATTATTATATAAAAATGATAACTTATCTCTTTTTCAACGTGTATACAATTTTGAGTTGTAGCTGTTTTTTTACGGTATTAGAATTACGATTTTAATTCCATTAAGATCGGACATCTATATCATATAACTGCCATTGACGCGATCGGTTTATTTATACGAAAATACAAAACGTTATAAAAATGTAAAAACTTCGATATTTTTTCCATTTTACCAAAATGTATCGACTTTCAATGATCCAATTACAGACTGCAAGGGTATACAAACTTCGGCTTACCGAAGATAGTTTCCGGTTTTAACCTATTTCAGTTTGTCGGTAGTATCGATCTTTTGGACTATCACTATCAAAAATATCGAGTGAGGCCACTATCGATGTTTTTACAGCTCCAATGAGAGCCGTCTTCCGTTACTTTTCTAGGATATTAATATTCCCCATACTTTTGTTTTTCTTTCTCCCTCCAAAAACCAGGTGAAGAAAATGCACGATCGAGTGCAAAAGACCAAAGATCAAGTGCAAAAGTGCCGCGAGAAGTATGAGCAGTCGATTGCGGAAATCACCAAGTACAACTCGGTGTACATCGAGGACATGACATCCGTGTTCGACAAGTGCCAAACCTTTGAGAAGCAGCGGTTGCAGTTCTTCAAAGAAATCCTATTTAACGTGCACTCGTGTATCGATCTTACCAAAGTGCAAAGGTGCGTACCGTCAAGCTTAACTTCATGATTGTGCCCAAATACTCATCCTTTCGTTTCTCATCAGCCTGCCCCAAATCTACGAGGAGTTCTACCACACGATCAACAACGCGGACCAACAAAAAGACCTAAAGTGGTGGTCGAATAATCATGGCATTAACATGGCCATGAACTGGCCCTCATTTGTGGTGAGTAGAGGGGTCACCCTGTTGTTCCATTGCCTAATGGAACTTCCGGTTTTTGTTAACAGGAATACACGGAGGAGTTCCGTGACATTGCCAAGGGCAACAAATCAAAAGAGGCACTGCCGGCAGCACCCATCACGCTCATCAATCAGCGACCTGTGGCCGAGGATGTGCACGTAAGCAAGCACCTACCCTACCCATCCATTAATTAGAAGCATACTAAACTGATTCTCCGGCAGGAATACCCCACAACAAACAGCCTAAAGAAGAACACCAGCACGCTGGGCAGCACCAGCAGCAGAGCGAGCGTGAAGAGCGATATTGTGGCCACGCAATCCTCAGCCACCACATCAGAAGCCAAAGCATCAACGGCGGCGTCAGCTACGGCAGCGGCAGCAGCGACGGCCACGGCAGCGGCGGCATCGAATCGCAATCCGAGCGTAACGTAAGTTGAAACAGTTTGTATTGTTTTGAATTACACTCGAGTGCTTACTGCTCGATGCCGGCCTGGGCCAGAGACACGTCGCGTTGAATGCGCTCATTTTCATTGAACTAATTGATTTCAATTTGTATACACACAGCAACGGCAACGGCAAAGTCGATGCAAATCCGTTCGACGAGGAGGAGGAGTGGGACGAGGGCGACAACGTGCTGGTGGACAACGGTGAGCCGGGCGTGCCGGTCAAAGCGCTCTATGATTACGAGGGCGCTGAAAGTGATGAGCTCACATTCAAGCAAGGTGCGTTGCGTTGCTTTGCGTTGCGGGTGAAGCCCTCCATATGATAATCTCTAATGCTCCGCTCCACCCTTTGCCTTTCAGGTGATGTTTTCGAGAAGCTCGAAGATGAAGACGAACAAGGCTGGTGCAAGGGACGCATGAATGGTCGCGTCGGCCTGTATCCGGCCAACTATGTAGAGATATTCAACGCGTAAGAGGGCGGACAGGCGGAGCAGCAGTTAAGCAGATATATACATCTATATACGTATATATAGATATACAGCGAGCGCGGTTAGAGACGCATTACGGATTGCGTATACAGTAAAACAGTCGTTGATGAAATATTACCATACATATGTATTAGATATTGTTATGAGCAATCGCCCGATAGTGCGGCATCTAAGGTATAGAGAAGAACTTCCTTCGAGCAAAGGATGCACCCTTACCGATCGATCAACCAACCAACCTACCAATCAACTCACCAACAGTAGCAATGATATGTAACAGAAACTTAGCTAAAAGTCGTCAACAACAATAAGAACAATAAGTGTAAACGTCAATGTATGCAGTGGCATTACGAATTAAATGTATTATGTAATTTATATGCTATGTATAATGTATAACAACTGAAACTGAAATTATGTATTTATTGTCACGATGCGGCCGCATTTTTACTCCCTCGATGAGCCGTCACCTCTTTTGTGGTCAGCCGGGGGGCGCAGCGAAACGAAATCTTTGGCAGATTTAGATATTGTACATGCATAGCATTTGTAATGCGTTTCTTGAACATTTTATTATTTATGAAGTTTTGTGTATGCGTACATATTGGACTATGTACACGTATACGTATATTATTGTACTTGTACATTTTTAAATGACTTAAATTATTGAAATAAAACAAGGAAAACACGATTTAACACAAGCTTTTGTTGGGCATCAAAGTCATGTGCAATCGCACAGATTTCACAGATTTTAATTCTGATTATTACTTGGAAGCAGTACTTCTATATTGCAAGGTACTCACTGCAAATAATAGGAATACGAAAATATTAATATTAGTAGTCAACATTTGTATACCCTTGCAGAGGGTATTATAATTTTGCCATGATATTTGCAACGCAGTGAAGGAGGCATCTCCGACCCCATAAAGTATATATATTAGGGCGGGTCAATTTGTTCCTGTCCAAAAAATCCTGAAAATCGTCCCCCATAATCGGAATCTACGAAGAATTCTAAGAACATTTCACCATGAAACCATGTGTCTAAAATGAATTCCTAGCTCGCGCCGTGAAGCTTAAAGATTTCACTATGAGGTACATAAGGTATGTGAATTAGTGAATTTTCTAGGGACGTGAAATTTGATCACTGCCATAGGCCAAGGTCTATATATTTGTATTTTGCTAACAAAATCATTTAAGAGTTCGTAATCAGTTTGAGAAAAAATATGATTTGCAAGGTTTTGGATTAAAGTATGCTTTTGGGGATGGAAATGTACCATTTGATTAAATCTACAAAAAAGGCAGAAAATGTTGACGAATGAAGGCAATAGTGGCAAGAAACATGTTTAGCAACACCAATGTAGATGTTGCAGAATTTCAGCATTCACATTGTTTCAGAACTACCACCGATCACGCATCCGATTTTACTCGAGTATTCTGAGCACGTCCACGCAAATGTATTTGTTTAATATCTATTTTATTTAAACCGGCTCATGATTATAACTTATTTAAAATTTTTTTATGTGCTTTTTAATTTCACCCGCGGTGCTTTGGGTACCGGGTCAACACTCGACTGTAGTTTCCTACTTGTTTTCTATGAAAACGGTCGTACTTTATGTGGACTATTTCCGACTCGAATCTTACCCTTGGCGTTTTTATTGTTGAATCGTCTCCGAGATTTGGTTTACAGGGATACAAATGGTTAATAAATCATATAAAGTAGTACATAAATATACTGATAGCATACTCACATTTCTAGAACACCAACCGCATCAACCAAGATTTGAACCCGTGTGTCAGAATATACATATGTAGATATGGCCTCTTGCCAATAAGCCCACTTTAGGTTTAACCATTCCGTTCTTGGGATAACGTTTGGCTTAGAGGTAAGAGCGTATGCTTGGAAACCCGGAAACCAGAAGTTTGAGTCCCACCCGGAGCTAATTTTTTGATCCTTCCTTATTTTATTTAATTCGTAATACATTCAGACAAATGATCCTTATATGAGTTGAAAAAGCACTAAATGTGTACTCAGAAAACGCTCTTAAGTTCGACACTTTTAAGAGACATAATTATGAGCGTAACTAACTTTGCTTGCTGGTTACTCACTCAAACAGTATGATGTGTTACCGGTCTATGTAAATGTATAAATGTCTCGCTTGCTGTTTCGTGCAGGGCTCTAATAGCCATTACGATATTCAGACTTACATTTATTAATTTGACTACTTTTTAGAGCAGTCAAATGAATGTTCGAAGAATAAATGGGAAAATATTATGTAAAGTTTATTAAATAAAGATATATAAATCTTTATATATATAATTCTTCGTGTACGTGTGTTGAGAGGGTGTTGCAACAGGCCCGAAGAGAACGGTATAAGGTGTCATTCACAATACTTATCAAACAGCACGCAAGACTATGCAGGGCTCTTGGAAGACGATTCTCATTGGAAAAACACATCAGAATCAGCTAATTTCAGGCCAGCTTCATCATTAAGGTTTTTGTTTGTCATCATAATAGCGATTTGTCAAGTAATTCTGCTATTCTATGGAAGAAATTTCAAAAAAATCTGGCCAGCGACGACGAGAATTAGTTTCTATTGCACCCGTGCAAAGCCGGGACAAATCTCTAGTATTCTTATCATTTTAACCAGATTGCTTTTGTAGAGTTCATAAAAATATGTCGGAAATTGCATTCATCTCTTCTAAGCCGAGAATCTTTATTCATCGCTCATCCGCCTTAAATGCAACCATAGTAGAATTATTACAATGCCATATGCAGCGTGAATATTCACCTTCACAGAAATGTAATCACTTCGCAAACGATATTAACGTCTGGCTCTTTTGGGAAGCTGAAAAAAACAAAAACAATACAAATGAGCAAAGCTTACTAATTTGCAATATGCTAATTACTATTTACCTGATTATCTGAATACTTGACTAAGACCACAACTCTTTAAAAGCTTTCAGCTGAACAACGTTAAAGAAAATACTATATAATTTGGGATAGACGGCTTTAAATCATTCGGAATTAAGCTTTTTTAAGAGGAATCACCCTATAATTTAAGCCACAGAGATTCAAACAAAAAGCCTTACCCACAATGTTTGTTTCGACTATTTTACTATTAGTACCCAAGCCAAGTCATGTTTTCCTCAAGATCATGCTTAATAATGAACAATGGGTTTGATGAGTGTGTATTTTGCCCATGTTTTCATGGGCATTAATCATAGAAGCCTAATGCTCGCCCTAGCTTCCCATTAATTTTATACGATTGTAGAGTGTATTAATACCCTTGCTTAATTGTTTATATATAATGGGTAATTACATTTATT
>VNKF01004332.1:0-52061 GCA_008044355.1 Drosophila lacteicornis
ACAACAATGGAAGACCTATGTATGTACATACATATGTCATTTAAAAAACTTCTGATATAAAATAAAAACACCTCTTAACGAGGTGAGATTAAAGTGACGATGGCACATTCAACTCCAAAAATTTCTGATACCAAATTTTGTGACGATTAATAGTTATTTAAACAAAAATATTTAAAAAGTTTTTAATTTTAAAATCGGCACTTAACTATTAATCGTCACAAAATTTGGTATCAGAAATTTTTGGAGTTGAATGTGCCATCGTCACTTTAATCTCACCTCGTTAAGAGGTGTTTTTATTTGATAAGATAAATCAGAACTAAAACAGAACTATAACCAAACATTTCCCCTTTCAATATTCGAGGGAGTATCGTCATAAGCATTTCAAAGGCTTAAAATTGAGACTAATCGGTTAGTGTTATCCTTGTTTTAAACAAAATATTTTTTTTTAAATGGCAACGCCTGAATACTCAAAACATCGATAGTACGAAAAACAATCGATGGTTTTAAAAAAAGTTAAAAAAATCGATTGTATCGATAGTGCCCCGATGTTTTGCCAGCACTATTGTATACCCTTGCAGTCTGCAATTGGATCGTTGAAAGTCTATCCATTATGGTATGTAAGTTTTTACATTTTAATAACATTTAACAACACATTTCACATTTTCGTATAAATCAACCTATAGCTTCTATAGCAGCTATATGATATAGTTGACCGATCTTAATGAATTTAAAACCGTAAATCTAAAACCGAAAAAAATATATAAAACTACGTTAAAAAACAGAGAAGTTATAATTTTGTTCCATTCATTTTTCGATTATTCCAATGGCAGCTATAAGATATAGCGATCCGATTTGCATGAAATTTAAAATGTATAGCTATAATAAATTTAAAGGATCATATTTTTAATTTGAGCCCAATATCTTTTAAGATAGCGAAAAAATAACATTTTGGCTCCTACTATTAAGTCGCTGTATCGAACATTCACTGTATCGAGCATTCACTCTCAGGCTCCTCTTCTACATTTTTTTTTATTTGTGCATCTGTTGTGAGTTTTGTAGTTAATTATAGCAATTTTTTCGCATACTTGCCAAGATTCCTGCGCATTTTCATCTTCTCGTGGTTCCTGTGTGTTGTTTACCAATGCATACAGCTGTTTTGCTTTATAGATACCAAGTGTATGTGTCTTCCTGTGAGTAGGTGTGTTTGCGCCTGCCTCTTGGTTCAGTCACCTATCGATTTGATTCTGTTTTTCTCCCCGAATCAAAAATATAAGGATAGGGAAAACGAGAGTAGCACTATACAGCACAGATACTGAAAGAAACGACTAATAGGGAATTGCATGGGAGATGCACGCATTCTTACGATTTATTGATTATAATCAAGCATCGACGTTTCTTTATTTTTCTTGCTTTCGTTCAAAACAAACCTATTTATATGCCGGCTTGCCTGATAAGAAAAGTTACTGGCGATAAGAACAGAACTTTCGATGATTTTTTATATTTGTGTGTATGAACATAATATGTATGTGTGCATATAGAAAGCCTTCATTCCCGCCTGTGTCCCCTCTTTACTCTGTCACTGGACAGTTCCCCTTTCCGAACTAATGCAGCATGTCAAACGAGTCTAATGCAATTACCTTAAATGACTGCTAAAATGCAATTTAGAGAAATATGTTTAAATCTTGCGGGAAAGCGAAAGCCCAACAGCTTAAGTGCCGCATGAATTTTTCTACGATTGGCAGGTGAACGAAGTAAGGTTTTGCGTAATTCTAGCCCGATCCCAGGCTACTTTCGTTGTCTGTCTCCTTGCTGGTCCAGCCATGCGTAAAGTGTGAAAATCCACACGCACCCAACGAAAGCCGCTCAACGCACAAACTTTTGGTCACCCTCGCCCGCTCTGCAAAGCTGCTTCTCAACACTCGCCCCCTCACGGGTCTCTTCGTTTAATGGAATTTATGTAAGTAATAGGATTAGTTGGGACCAAGGGTCGGACACCTTTTCAGCGACCATAAGTAACTGACAGACATCGGCCGTCGCTTCCCGTCCAGCCATCCGTCATTTGCCTCCACACAGCCACTCCCACTCCGCCATCGGAAGCACTTTTAGATATTGTGCCAAACATTTCCTCGGGAACTAAATGTGTTTTGACATAGTTTTCCAAGCCGAAGTGGTTAAAGCAGCGAGATTTTAGCCGGGCTCCATTTACGTCTGCCAACTTTTTAGGGACCCTTAAGGGAGTGTGTCAAATTCAAACTCAAATTAAAGCTTGGATGGGGTTTATAATTCCTATATTATTTATTTATCTTTTCTATTCACTTCCCTTTCCCCACGCTTCAGACAAGCTAAATAAACATTATCGCATTTTCTAGTTTTCATGGTTAGAGAGTGGAAACTTTAAGATACGCCATTGAAGACGTCTCTTCGTTAAATGTTATATTATTTGGAAACGTGCTTTCCACGTCTTTCATTTTCGAAAAATTTTGGGCAGACAGCAACAAGGCAAATGCTATTTAAAAAGCTTAATTCTGAGAAAAGAAACCATCACCGAATGGGGTTGTTCCCCGTTCTTGCCGCGGGTTCCACAATTAGCGGTTCAGAATTAAATCGCCAGACTTGGGCTCTATCAACAACTGGCCTTAAATCAACTCAGACAAATTTTGTGCCATAAAGGCGGGAATGAGCAATGGGCATAGAATTGGCTGCTAACAAAGTTTCCGTTGCAGTTAAATGCCGTTGCAGGTTTCAAATTTTATAGCTGCGTTGCCAACGCCCCCGAAACGCCCCAAAATTCCCTCACCCTCTTAGGTCTGAATAGTCAGTGGGCTCTGGGGCGGGTTAGTGGCCACCTTAGTGCCTACACATTGTTGCTCGGCAGTGCCGATAAAAACGAGCACTTTGCACGGTTTCTATTTTGCTGCAGCTGGTAGGACAAAAAGGTACTTGAGCCGGCAATCCCAGTGCACAGATGCAGATTTCAGAATACATGGCCTATAGTTACATACATGATTTCCTGCTCCTTTGTACACTGCAGAGGTATATTGGAACAAATGCCTTCTAATAGATAGTTAAATCCTGCATTAATTTATTAACATCAAACCTATTGAAAGCCCCACCGATGATACCACCTGAGACCTTATACAGTCCTGCTAACCATACTGGGGATAAGTATATTAATCGATCGAGCTTCATTTGCTTTTAGCCTACGGTTGCTTTCAGGAAATTATACAAAATATTTGTATATTAATCCTTATGGAATGATGGTAAGGTATAAGGTGACTTCCTGTGTACCCGCGATCAAGACCTGGAACTATACCACCCAACATTTATCCTATTGATTCCTATTCTTACCTATTCCGAATACCCAGCCTTCATCTCACTCATTCGATGCCATTACCTTCCGCCCATCATCCTCTGGCTTGGAAAATGTTTATTGCATGCCAACTAACGACAACAACTTCATGTGAACGTCATGGGAATAACAAATACCCGGCAGCCCACCCCGCTCACATCCACCCCACCTCTGATGTTCGGCAGCCGCACTTTCCTATTCCCCAACCCCAAGCCCATTCTAAACTCAGCCCATTTTGAGAAAGGCAATTGGCACAGGGCGTATGAAAATATAACGCATACGATCCTTATGCCAGGAATAGGAGGTTGATATGTATTGGTCAAGTTTTGAAAATGTCTTATTATTCGAAAAGATGGGATGCAATAACGCTTTTTTTTCCTATATGAGCCCTTTTCTTCACTGGCTATTCTTCCTAATTACAACCGCAGCCAAGCGTTAAAAAAGGCCTTATAACTGAGTCCAACTTCAGCTGCTTTCCAGCGGTTTTTGTAAACTTATTTTGTGGACTTTTGACTAGTTCAACACCGACTTGGACTTTCTGCTACAAATTAGACTGAACAACGGCTTTTATATTGGGACTCTTAATTGGATGTGAGGCTGTGATGTCAACCGGCTTCCGGCCTAGTTGTCAAGAATATAGGTATTCAGCCGCCCCCTTTCTGTCATCGTTCCTTGTAACTAGGAGCTTGGAACTAGGAGCTTCGGCTGACGAGCCTCTTCTTTACTATTCTGGTTGCTGCAATTCACAACATTCACTGGCATGTAATGTGCTTCTTTTTACATTTTTAATTTATGAATAGCGCTTGTAAAACAGGCAAGGGCTAAATAGATCTGGATGTGGCGGACTTAATAGTATCCAGTGGCTCATGAATGTCTTATGTGAAATGGGATTAGAACTGATGCTGGATTATTTAGCGAGTGCATCAATACTGTGTATGATGTACAGTCACCTTGTTTCTACCGCCAGAAAAAACCTTCAGCAGCACAAAAACCTTACAATTGATTATGATGTTATAAACGAATATCTCCCATCCCCGCCCCGTCAACTCCCGTCCCCCTTGATAATGATATGTCACGTTTGCTCTGTACTCCAGAAACTACATTCAATGACAAGGCAAAAAAATTCGCAGAGTCAGAAAAATTTTCGCAACAACTGCAATAAAATGAATCGAAATGACATGGAGAAGAATGCAACCGAAAAATCCAATTTCCCTGCGGTTCTGCGGGCTCGGTGGGTGGGCTGGTGGGTTGGTGGGTTGGTGGGCTGAATTTGGGCTAGACTGCAACTCCGACTGTTGCCAAGTGCAGCCGCCGCAATTCGCAAAAAAGTAAAAGAGCTCGACGAATGTCATTTAAACTTGTCATTAATGACATGGCCCACACGTATACGTGGTCCTGCCACTAATGCAGACCCAGATGCACAGACATGGAGAGCGAACGAATAATTGCGCTCTTTGGCGACGCATCGCCAGCTTCAACGCATTAAAATTGCAGCTACTTGCTGGTCAGGGATGGGCGGAGTTCGGGGCTGGGGCTCGGGCTGGGGCTGGGGCTGGGGCTGGGGTTGGGATTGGCAGACGGGCTCTGTCCTTGTCGCACGCTTTCGCTCGGCAACTGACCATTCGGTCAGACAACCCCTTTCGCTAGCTCCCACACTCGCCGCTCCATCAACCATCCCCCAACCACTTTGCTCTGCCTCTGCCGCGGTCGCTGTGACTACTGCCAGCCTGCCATTTGCCGTTAAAAAACGTGTGGAGTCAACTGTACTTCGACGTCCACACACACATACACAACACCGATTTTATATACGAATTTCATTTCAATTCATTTAAAATATGTGTAATGGTTCGTTTTTCCTGCCGTTGTTGCTGTAGCTGCTGCTGCTGCTGATGCGGTCGCTCATCCTTTGGATTCGCGCACCGATGAAAGCACCCAACTCTCCTTCGATCGCCCGCTAGTACTTTAATGTCCAGCAAGGGACGAAGGTGTGGGGCAAGTTGGGCTGTTTGGTGTTCGAGGCGCATTTTTTCAATAATTAATTTTTTGCGCGTAAATGAAATTTGCATGTAGATGAGCATACAAGTATATGGGCTCGTGCAATGTACAACGGGCTTGACGTGTGTGTATGGGGACACCTATACATTTACGCACGTGTGTGTTTTTATGTGAACAACATACACGGTCATACATCCAAATGGTAAATGGCCGCCGAATATTAGCATTAAACTGAGTTTTATTGCATATATTTCGACGCTTGCGCTTCTCCGTCCTGTCTGATCTGAACAAAAAAGGGTACTTGTACTATTCTCGAGCTCTAGCTATAGGAAGATACTCTATAGAGTATCATAGAAGAAATATAATTGATTCGTAGAATCAATACACCCAAAAAAAAAACTAGAGTTTAACCTTTCTACGCGTTGTCTTAAAAGTATACTCAAGCAGTATAACGAGTTTAGTATAAATTTTATACTTCAAAATATCAAATGTATACTCCAAAGTTTAGTTTTTATACTCTATAGTTTCAATTGTGTATTTTTGAGTATTATTTTTATACGAACCTACATCGAAAATGCGATAACTTATAGCGTTAGCTGGAATTTAGTGCTATTCTGTTTGTCGCGTTAGTGATTATTATGAAATATTGGTGGAGATGAGTATAAAATTTATACTTTTGTAGTATTAAATGGATAAGCATCTTATTAAGAAATTTTTCATACTCAAGAGTATAGAATTCATGTAACAATCGTATAGGTTCTATGATGATTTTTTTTGGGTGTAGCTATAGGAAGATACTCTATAGATTATCATTGAAAAAATATAATTGATTCGTATAGTAGAGTTGAATTATATGTAAGATAGACAAGAACAGAAAGATAAAGGTATTCAGGACCTGTACTCACCGAATTGACACGCAAGGATTACTCAGTCAGAGGATTTGTCTCGTTTTCCACGATACTAATAGGTGTGTGGGGAATGTTGCTATATGCCAGATAAACGCCTTCTTCCTGTGACTGTGGTACCACTATACTTTTAAGATCCTCGAATACTTGAGTTACGTTTCTGTTAATGGTAATACAATTTAGTTTTTAGCTTAGAACGTGTTTCTTATCCGAATGGAATTTTTTTCACTACTAATGTTACTTTAGTTTTTGTTTATTTTTAAAGTACGAAATGCGTTTGATAACGGTCTTAACATGCCTTTCAGATCATTTTTTTTGGTTTTTTTCTTTTTTGCTTTTTCACGATATGATTAATTTAAGATAATTTTTATATGGATATTTATTGATATAGTGATTTTGTTGAATCCGATCTGTCCGCAACACGGGAAAACTTGACCTGCACGCACACACAGGCTTGGCACGTGCCACATACAAAATACACCTGTGGTGGCGCAACTTTGGCACAGTTTGCTTCCCCTCACTTGCGAAATGTGATTTGTTTATTGCCACTTCCTTATTTATTTTGGTTTCTTCACCTCTGAAAGTTTATAAACTGTTTCTCAGCTCGTTTCGCTCCAGACTTTTTCAGAACATTTTCTCGACCGCTTGTTTACGAACGCAAAATGTAAAGACTAAGACGAAAATGTAAACCTTAACCGAAGAGTTCAATTTTTTTGACGACAAATATTTTCTGTTGCTCGTTATTTATTTCCGTTGGATTTGGTTTTTTCCCCATTTAAAAACGCGCTAAAGAAATTTAACAAATTTTGGCTATTTCCGTTTTTGTATTTCTCCTTTGATACTTGGATTTTGCTGTTGAATTTCAGATTTCACTTCTGCTGTTGTTTTTTCTGTTGCTTTTTCTGTTTCTGTTTCTGTATTTTCTATTTGTTATCCTGTTATTGACTTCTGTTATCGGCTATATCTTTTGTTCTCTGCTATTGGGTTGGACCGGGGTTCTGATTGTAAGGCTATTTCCGATTCTGGGTATGATGCTGTATCGATTCGGCTTGTGGTTTCTGGCTTCTCTTGCTATTTTTATGTTTTATTTCAGTTTGCAGTTACTTTATTCTGTTGCTATTTTCGTTTGTTTGCTTTGATTTGTTTTGCCTGCTTTTTTCCGTAGGATTCTATTATTGGTTTTTTGTTGCGTTTTGATTTGTTATCGATTTATTTCGTTAATTAGGCTCTCTATTATGGTTACGATTTGCTGTTATTATTTATTCTTCGATTATTTATTTGATTCTTTTATTTTGTAGCTTTTCTGGTTTTGTTTTTATCAGTTGGTTGTTTGTTGTTTGTTGCAGTGGTTGTAATTGTTGCTGTTATTGCTGTAGTTTTAGTTGTTGTTGTTGTTGTTGTTGTTGTTGCGGTGTTTTGTAGTTATTGTATTCCAAATTTTGTTGTGAATTTTGTTTGTTAAATTTTGAGAAACTAACTAAAAATCACTTTTTGTTTTTTCCATAGAACTGAAAGTTAATTTTAATTTGTTGTACTATTTCTTGTTGTTGTTGTTGTTGTAATTGATGTTATATTAATTAGTTTGTCGTTGAATTGTTTTTTTTTTTTTTTTTTTAAAGTATAGAGAAATCATTTAATTATTTATCAAGAAGAAGATTTAAATCAAAATTGAAATGATTGCACTTAAGTTTTATCGTTGTCGTTTTTTTTATTATTATTACATTTGTATTATAATATGGGCTCCTGGTTCCCCGTTCGTTGGTATTATTCTCGTATTGTGGTTATATTATGATTTGATTTAACAAAACAATATTTCAGTAAGTATCAACAACGTTTTAACGTAATGTTTAAAAATGTTCCAAACAGTCAAAAAGCACCTGCGAAAGAGATAAGTAGATCCAATTAGATTTCCACATGCATTAATCGATTGTGCTGCCAGCAGATGTATCTACGTATCTCTAAGATTGACTTGACCATATTCAATAATTTTCGGATCAATTTATAATTTTTGATTGGGGGATACAAATATACAAATAATATCTGAAAACTGCCGGCGACACAATAGAAAACAAAACTACATATGTATGTATGTATAAATGGTTTATGGCAAAGAAAACACAGTTCGTCTTGCTTCTGGCCTGGCCTCCCGTTCTCGTTCTCGTTCTCGTTCCCGCACTTCGCCGCAGCCTTGTCGCGATTCCTGTTGCCAAAATAAACTCTACACGCCCCCCTCCCCCTATTCCTAACCCTAGACACGCGTGCAGAGGCACGCATTGTCTAAGCGGCAAAGAGAGCCCGGAGAGAGCCAGGCGCGACCGAGAGTCGCCGCGAAAGAGAGTGGGAGTGGGAGGATGGCAAATGAGACATGACAGAGAACTAGGCGAAAAACAACATTTTCAAGTTCAAAGCGCCGCCAGTTGATGAATCTGAGGGGGTGGGCTGTCTCCAGGGGGGTGCTCCGTGCGGCGCAACAAACAAAGCGAAAGCAAAAACCAAACAACAACTAAGCAGAACAGACAATCTAATGCAGAAAACAACGACAAAGCTGCACAACATAAAGGATAGCCGACAGTGACTGCACTTCGTGCGGGGCAGATTTATGGATAGCAACAGAGTACTAATACTACTAATACAGCGTTTATGCGATGCGCAAATTCATGGAATCATTTTTAGTGTGTTCATGTATTTGAAAGAAATCCCACGAAAGTTGACTATAATTCCGAATTTCGTAAAATGACGAGGCACAACTACATATGTACTTAGTCCAAAGTGCAACATCTTTCAAATGCTTTTTGTTCCACGTATTCCTGGTATGAAACCTATTTTAGCATCTGAAATGTAAGTGGCTTCATTGCAAATGCATGTACATTGCAGGCAAAGCTAAATAAATAGAAAATTGACAACATTTTGTTGTTGTATCGTTTGTAATCTGTAAAATTGTTTATAATTCACTTCATAAGATTTGTATCTTTCAAATATTTTCCTGTATTTAAACCACATTTTCTTAAAAATGTATGAGTGTACATTCCACCAAAATGTGATTAAATGTGCCTGTAACATTAATCTATTATTCTTTGTATTTATGGCAGAACCTAGAGCTTATAACGAAGAATTTAATATTTTATTGGCATGAACTTAACAGCACACACGCACACACACACACACTACTTTTTTGCATTGAAGTACTACGGGAACTATGGCTATTAACCGCCGGCATCGCCAACATCCGCCCACCGAACGAGAAGTGTAAAATTTGCGGATAGTTTGTGTTTGTGAAAACCGCTGAACCGCGTCAGGGAGAGCGATATCCGTAGATGCGGTGGATATGTAGCTATGTAGATAGCTCTGCTTTCGGGATGGGCCACTGACGGAATTGACTGTCTATCAAATCGTTCTAGAATTCCATCCGTTGTCCGAGGTTTCTAATGCCACCTTAGAATCCTGTTCCCTACAAGACACACACTCCAGCCACGGATACCCAGCACAGACACAGACACATGCTCTATAATCTAGATCGAGAAGCAGCACAAGAAACCGGAGGTAGAACGGGCTAGGCACAAGGCGAAACGCTGGACGGAACCGTAGCTAGGAGGACTCCTCCTAGCTCCTCTTTTCTTTGGGCGCGGAAAATAATGGAAATTCGCGCGGGCACTCCAAGAGCCGTCGAGCTCCGCGAAACGCACCGAAAACGGCCAAAAAGATGAATATGTGCAAAAATCTTTTGCATACGCTCAAGAACCCCATGGAAGCGCGACGACCAAGCCGCAGTCGCGGCCGGCGTCGACGCTGACGCCAAAGAGCAGCAGCAGCCGCGAGAGCTGGGAGCTGAGAGAGTCGAAAAGAAATCAAAAAAGCCTTCGTTGAATGCGGGACGGGTCGGGTTTGGGAGACGGCGCGCGGTAGGGGCAGGGGCTGGGCAGTACGGTTGGGGCACAAAGCTTTTAACGGACACTCGCGCGCAGACAACGAAAACGAAGCGAAAATGAAACGAAGCGAGCACAAAAGACGACGCGAACCTCAGCACCACCCCCACCCGCCCAGCCCCATCCGAGTCCCCAAGCGAGAGAGACAAGTGCTGCGAGAGCGCTGCTCAAGACTCCATGTGTGTGCGTATGTGTATACGTGTGGGGCGAACAGAGAGGAACGACGCAAAAGAAGGAAAGAGCGAGAGAGCGGGACAACAAAAGCAAAGCAAACAAAAGTTTCGGCAAAAAGTTCGCAAAAAGTCATTTGGCGGTGTGGATACTGCTGTACCTACAACTGTGCACCAGTGAGTACTATCTGTGTGCGCCACGTAGCTCTGGCTGTCTGTGTGCGTGTCTGTCGCACGGCGCGGCTAACATGAGATCTGCTGTCGCACGCGTCGCTGCCGACTGCGGCCTCGGCGTCGCGTGCCTTTGCAGCTAAAGTTTGCTTTCGGCAAGGGGTGAGAGGAGAGCAGGAACCTGGCATGCTCCCTCTTTTGGGAGAAGGCAGGTCAGGGGGAGAAACTGCTTCTGGCCCACAGGCTCAAGGGGTGGTCACCCCACCCCACCTATAGTCTGATGCGGACTGTCTGGCTTTATGGTTCCTTTTGGCGGCAGCGCGTGAAAGTGTTACGATTGGGAATCCGACCTACCGAGCTTAGAAGTGGGTAAATGAGTCGCAGTCCTAGCCGCCGCACTATGGGGCCTCTAGAGCAAACGGCGTTGCAAAACTTTAAAATTGCATGTTTCCATTCGATATTTTGAATACGCATCTTATTAGAAAATGGTTCACATATTACAAATACAAAAAGTCAATAGGCTCCGTTTTATTTAAGAAGATACAGATGTACATATATATATATATATATGATATGTATATACATATGTATAGTATAAGTTGCAAAATTTTTTGTTTACAGAAAAACACACAATTTGAATGCAATTTGATAAAGTTTCAGGTAGAATTTCGAGAGAACCCGGTAATGGATTCTCATTGTTTTACCCTTGCTGGGTATTATCATTTTGAAGGAAGCATCTCGGACCCCATAAAGTATTTATACAAGTATATTCTTGATCAGCATCACCAGCGGAGTCGATCTAGCCAAGTCCGTCTGTCCGTCTATCCGTTGCTACGTAAACTAGTGAATGAAACTTTGCAGATAGTCTTATTTCTATAGCAGCTAGTATATACATACATACCAGTGTTGCCATCTTTTGCTGAGAAAAAAAGCTGTTTTCGGGACAAGGGTAGAAAAAAACTGTATTTTTTTGCCAAAAAAATCTAAAACGAGAAAGAAAGCTAACTTCGGTAAACCGAAGTTGGTATACCCTTGCAGTCTGCAATTGGATCATTGAAAATCGAACCATTTTAGTAATGTTGAAAAAACATAGAATTTTGTAAATTTTACATTTTACATGTGTAATTTTACATTTTCATATAAATCGACCGATCGCTTCTATGGCAGCTATATGATATAGTGCTACAATCTTAATGAAATTACAACCGTAATTCTAGAAGCATAAACACTGCTATATTTAAAAATTTATAGAAATACGTTGAAAAACAGAGAAGTTAAATATTTTTTTCAATAATTTCGCCATCATTCCTATGTCAGCTATAGGATATAGTAGTCCGATTTCGGTCGTTCTGACATATATACTGCGTGCTAAAGAAATAAGACTATGCTGAAAATTTCAGCTCGATAGCTCAAAAACTGAGAGACTAGTTCGCGTAGAAACCGACAGACGGACGGACAGACAGACGGACATGGCTAGATCGACTCGGCTGGTGATGCTGATCGAGAATATATATACTTTATGGGGTCGGAGATGCCTACTTCACTGCGTTGCAAACATCTGGTCAAAATTATAATACCCTTTTCAAGGGTATAAAAAAAGCGCAAAGATTTTCATAAAAATTTTGCAATTAAACAAAAGAAAAAAATACTATTATTTAAAAAAAAAAGTGAAAAAAATCGCATAACTTTTTCTTTTTATTATACCTGGTACCCATAGGGTTCAAGGGTATTAAAACTTCGTGCAAAATCGTGAATGTATGTTACAGGCAGAAGATGGCAGCTTCGACCCCCTAATCTATGTACTATTGAGCTACCAAATTTGGTAATCAACATTTCAATCTATTGCACGCAGATAAAGTTTGTTTTTTGTTTGTTGGTTTGGCCACGTCTACTTCCGGTCTCCCAAATTAAAAAAAAAATTCTAAAATAATCTCTAGAATTTCGGTTAAGGAAAAAATTATAGGAAATATAGAGTTTTAGGCGGAAATTTTTTTTTCTGAAAATTGAGATATAATCGGATGATAAACGTGAGAGATATTAGCAATAAGGTTGAAATTTTAAGGCAGGCCCGCATCCGGTGCAAATGCAGGCTGCCTAGGGCATATAATATCTGATCGCACACTGAGTCGTGGGTTTTTAGTTTGTTTCACAAGTTACTTAGTTTTGCAGGTAATGTGCATTTGTAATAACTGTATTAAACTCGGAAGGCATCAATTGACTTTGCAGTGTATAGAGGCATTCCGTGCAGCCATCTTGCTATTTTGGAGTGCTCGGGCCTTTCCTCTGACCACATTCCGCTCCTTATATATTTCTGCGTTGCTGCTTATCAGGTCGTTGCTAAAACCAGGCTTTTGCCTCGGGGATCAGACACTAGAAGTATTAGTGCCAGACTTTCTGCAATGACTGAAGATAACCCATCACTTGTAACGGCGGATGACATTGATTCTTTTGCTCAGGACTTAGTAGAAGCCGGGAAGGGTCATGCACTTCGTCGTACCTGGACGAGGACAAGGCATACTCTCGATTTTGCTAGGTGGAAGGCATCTGTCTCGGAGCTTAGGAAAGTTCTCCGATTGGCTTAGTCGGAATTTTTCGTAAATCATCTCAATCCCATCGATCCTAACCGGGAGCATGGGTTTGCTTTGTGGAAATGCGCCCGAAACCTAAAAAGACAGCCACTTCCCAGGTTTTCTCTTAATCGAAGCCATGGTACTTGGGATCACAGCGATTCCGATATTTCTGAAGTATTTGCAGGCGATCTGGAGAGACGCTTTATTCCGTTTGATTTTGCAACAAGCCAGGAGACCCAGACAACCATCTCTAGGTTTGGGCTCTCCTTTGGTTCTCCTGTTGCTGTCCGACCTGTGGATCAAGATGAGATACGTGATCATGGCATGGATGCAATTGATGGTAAAGTAGCAAAGGCACTTCCAAGCACAGTTATTGCACAGCTCTGCCTTCTCTTTAATGCTTCCCTTAACCTTGGCCATTTTTCATCTCCCTGGAAACGTGCACTTGTCACAATGGTCCATAAGAAAGGGAAAGACCCGTGCTCACCAAATTCTTACAGGCCGTTAAGTCTCCTGTCCACTTTCTCCAAGATATTCTAGCGGATCGTGCTTGCTCGGTTGCTGAATATTGACGCCTTCATGGACGCTCTGCCGGGCCACCAATTTGGCTTTCGAAGCCGCCATAACGCTGTTGAGCAAGTACACAGAGTTGTTAACCACATTCTGAGAGCTTTAGAAGATCGTAAATACTGTTCAGCTGTATTTCTGGACGTTTGGCAGGCTTTTAACAGGGTTTGGCATGAAGGTCTCTTCTACAAATTAATGCCGCTTTTACCTGAGGGACTCTGGAAGCTTATTGTGTCATTTCTGGATAACAGGAAGTTTGCTGTTGAAATCCGTGGACATCGTTCTGAATTACGCCCAATTCACGATGGTGTACCTCAGGGCAGTGTCCTTGGCCCGGTACTGTGCACACTTTACACATCGGATCTTCCGAACCCCATTGCACGTGGCACTCTTCTAGCCACCTACGCAGATAACACTGCCTGCATGGGGATAAGGTGACGAACTTTGGCGTAACCCTAGACCGCCGACTTTGCTGGAAGATTGACCGAGACCGATAGCGGTCTATCCCTCCATGCCAAGGAGGGATAAAGCCATTGTCCTTGAGACACTGAACTGGGGAGTTACATGCTGGAGAACCGCTTGTGACTGTTCACTAAAAAGGGTGCAAACATGCATAACCAAGGCTCTGAGAAGGATAGTGGAAGTTAAGTGGCACCACTATTGTACAACAATTATATACCAACTGTAACAGAAATAATTTCATCATTTGCAAACCGATACAGATGCGCCTGCTAGCGCATACCAACCGTTTGGCTAGACATCTTGCCACGTTAGGCCGACAGCGTTTGCGCAGATGACACCCTGCGGATCTATGGATACTCGGCCGAGACAGACATGGACGACTCCTTTAACACCATATAATCGACCACACATAAAATGCCACAAAGTGGCGCTATTTATTAAACACGACAACAAGAGCTATTCTTGTGTGGCGTGATAATAAGACTACCAACAAAAAAAAACAATCTGAATAAAACTTTGCAGATGGTCTTCTTCCTTTTGCATTTACTATATATGTCGGAAAAGCTGGAATCGGACCAATATATATTATAGTTGCCATAGGAATGATCGGAAAATCAATGGAGAAAAAATTATAACTTCCTTGTGTTTCAAAGTATTTCGACGGATACAAACTTCAGTTTACCGAAGCAAGCTGTCTATCTTGTTTTTTTATTCATTTTTTTCTAATTAAACGTGATTATTTTATTATATTTATCAATTTTGACTTGGATAAATCATAAGGAATCACCAAAAAATAGTAGCACTTTGCTTAAACACATTTTCAATAGGTTGAACAATTATCTATCATATGCTTTTTAAATTCCTTGATTTTCTTACTTAGTTCGATGGACCTGCCATAGTGTAAAGTTCTTTCACAAATTAATTACTATGTAGACAAATACAAGGGTTTAATGTATGTTCGCATATAATAAACAATTCCCAGTCTCGGGAACACACGTTCGTACGCTTTCTGGTTATAAAACTTATTTTAAAAATAATTATATTTCTTTGATTTCTTTTTATTTTTACGTAAATATATTAGCTCAATGCTTTGTGCAAAAAGTAGCCTTGGTGGATATGAGTATTTTTTTTATTGACAAAAACATGACCTCGCGAACACACAAAAAACGGAAGTGGTCCCCGGCTGAATGTGATGAAATGCTATTGAGCTTCAATAGTGATAAACTAGTATAATAAATAAATAATACAAAAAAAAAAAATTAATAATTTTTTCGAAACAGACCAAAATAGTGGAAAACGCGAATATGGTACACAGACTTTAAAAATCAATATTATATATAATATCAATAAACGACTCGACAAATCGCTGCAATTTTTTGCCAATAAATTGTTGGCAACAAATGTGGTTTAAATTAAAAATTTCGCTAGCTATGACTTTTCTATTCGGCGTGCAGCCATATAAATAGTGTTTGTTTTATCGCGAACGCACATTGCAATAGGCCATAAAGGAAGACAACATTTTACCGTTAATCGCGCTCCCGCGCTCTCTTTTTAGTTTTTCCACATTATAGAGTTATTTCATGAAATAACTGTAAACATCAACATTTTTAATCTTTTACTATTCTGCTGATAAAATGAGAAACTGAAAAGAGCATTAAAAGTAGCAAAGAGCATCGCTGCCAGAACTGCCACTTTAAAGGCAAATAGAAACACAATAGCAAAGTCAAATTTTGACAAACTCATTATACATATATCAAAATTTATATATTTATTTAACTTATAAGTAAAATTAAAAAGTTTTTTCTCATTGTATAAATTTTCGGACACGGTGGTCTTTCCGTGGGAAATGTGCATATACCAAAGTTATAAATTGTCTCTTGGCCAGTTTAATCAGTTCCTATTGTTTTTGCTGCTGGGCTGTAGTGTCAGTTGGAAAACAACAGTAATCACTTATTAATACAAACATATGTATATTTAAAAAACAAAGCGATAATGCCGTACGAATCACAAAAAAACAACAAATGAGCAGTTAATTCCAGGGAGCGGAAAGTGAAGTTATGCAGGGATACTCCGACTTATAAATGTTTCGCACCCAATTTGGGAATCAACTATGTTTGTTTCAGCATCACAGGGCACAGCGATGTGGCTTAGTTGCTGGGGGTCCTCTTTAGTCGCTAAAAAGTATTGCTAAACTAAAAGATCTTGTTATCTGATTTAATGATTCATGAGTCCAGGGGCGAACCGTGAGCCTTCCTACTGGCAATTTCGGTGGATCGGAAGAAGACTTCCTGCCATTGGGGGCTAGACCCCATAAAGTATATATATTTTTGATCAGCTTCACTAGCCGAGTGGATTTAGCCATGTCCGTCTGTCTGTCTGTCCGTTGCTACGCAAACTAATCCCTAAGTTTTTAAGCTATCTGAATGCATTTTTGCAGATAGTCTTCTTCCCATTACAGTTACTATATATTTATGTCGGAACGGCTGGATTCGGACCACTATATATTATTGCTGCCTTAGGAATGATCGAAAAAATAATGGAAAAAAGAATTCTAACTTCCCTGTTTTTCAACGTATTTTGATAAATTTCGATACTTTCATTAAGATCGGACAACTATATCATATAGCTGCTATAGAAACGATCGGTTGATTTATATGAAAATGTAAAATTCTACATATAAAATGTGTAAGTAAATTTTATACAAATTTACAAACCTTGATATCTTTTTAGTTTACCAAAATGGATCGATTTTCAATGATTCAATTGCAGTCTGCAAGGGTATACAAACATTGATTTTGTTGTCATTATATGGGCGAGAGGGTCCAAAATCATTCAAAATGCGATTACCGAATCTACATATGGTCAGCCTATTGCAGAAAATGTTGCGATTTCCGCAAAGGTAAGGACAAGGGCCTGATCGTCCTTGGGGAGACCCTCCTTAAGAAATTATGCTGCCTGCTCTTCGAAGCGCTTCAACATTTTAGACGGAGATTTTCTCATAGTGGTCGGTTGTAAACAGATGTTATTTTCAATGACGGAAAATCTTGATTTTGATAAAATAGACTCAAAATAGTTTTCTATTTAAGCGCTCTGGCTCATCGTCAGTAGGCAAGCGTTGAATCTCTAGCTCTATAAGCGGACACCCAATCTTATTTCAGGAAGACAGCAGAACTGAACGTAGAGATATTTCTGGACTTGGAGACCCTGTGGCGCAGCTTTGCAACTTTAAGCAGTCCCTAGGTGTCAGCGATCCTTCAGGAAGGACAGGACAGGAATAAAGCAAGAAACAGAAAGGAAGCTACCCTTGCAGATAAATTTAAGAAATTTAAAATGTATTGCTATAATTAAAATAAAGGATTTTAATCCTATATCTTTAAAAACAACGCAAATCGGCTAATTTGACCCGATCGTTCCTTTGGCAGCTTTAAGATATAGTGCTCCATTCCGCTTCGTTGCGACATACATATGTATATACTAACTGCAATAGAAATAAGACTATTCTGAAAGTCCCAACCCTAAAGCTCAAAAACTGAGACTTGTTTGTGTACACCCAAAAAAAAAATCGTCATAGAAACTATACTATTGTTACATGAATTCTAAACTCTTGAGTATTAAAAATTTCTTAATAAGATACCTATTAATTTGATACTACAAAAGTATACATTTTATACTCATCTGCACCAAGACTTCAGAATAATTACTAACGCGACAAACAGAAAAGCACTAAATTCCAGCTAACGCGATATGTTATCGAATTTTCGATGTAGGTTCGTATAAAAATAATACTCGAAAATACACAATTGAAACTTTGGAGTATAAAAATTATACTTTGTAGTATATATTTGATATTTTGAAGTATAAAATGTATACTAAACCCGTTATACTACTTGAGTATACTTTTAAGACAACGCGTAGAAAGCTTAAACTCTTGTTTTTTTGGGTGTAGCAACAACAGACGGACAGACGGACAGGAGGACAGACAGACGGACATGGCTAGATCAACTCGTCTGGTGATACTGATCAAGAATATACAAATATACTTTATAGGGACGGAGATTCATGCTTCACTGCGTTGCAAACTTCTGGTCAAAATTATAATACCCTAAAAGGGCATAAAAAGGTAGAGATGCCAACTATCACCTTAAAAAAGCCAGGACCCTCAGAGCCCAAGCTCCAAAACTCGCTAAACGGGCCACATACTATAGTAGTAAGTGGTGAAGCATGGCAACGTCGCACAGGCAACAATAGATTCTCCCATTTGGCGCCAATACGAAAAGTCAACAAAGCAAGAATAATACAACACGGAGCGGAGAGCATCTGACTCGGAGCTGGAGCGGGATTGGGATGAGCACGAAGAGCGCCTAACCATTTGCCGGCTGCTTAGTTTTTCCGGTGCAAAAAGTCGACGAAGAGCGAACGCCAAAAGCTTCACACGTCCCCCGAACTCTGCTCAGCTTCGTTCGATACGATTGCGATGTAGTTTCAGGTTAAGATTTAGATGGCAGACTCACATTCAAATTTCAAGAGCGATTTCGACCTCTCCCTCCTCTTGCCGCTCCGGTACTCCATCGACGTCATCATCAATGCCCACGCAGATACAGACACAGACACAGACGCCGGAGAGCACATGCGGCGTATGCGCAACAAAACTAAAAAGTCAACAGCAAATAGATTGTTGCTTTTTGGCTGCTGCAATGGTTGGAGATCCCGCCAAAGATCGTGTCTGGATATTGGGACAATGGAAGAGCGTTGGCTAAAAAATTAATGTGTTTTCGTTGTGTTCGTTGCTTTTGTTCTCTGCACGAGAGAGATGCTTCTGCTGCTACTACATCTATTACTGCGGCCGATAACGCGCCCTTTACCCTTCCGCTCGGCTCGATTCGGCTTCAATCTTATCGCCTATCGTGAAATACATATTGGCCGCGCGATTTTGGCTCGCCTCTTTGGATAAGTAGTTAGCTCCACTCAGATATTAGGTCACACAAAAAGCCGGTTCTGTTGTGTTTGTTCGGCAGTGCTTGTTGTTGGCGGCACTGTTATCTTGAGTGGAGCTTGCATATGTGGGTTCGCGGGCCTGTGCATGTGTGAGCGAGCTGGCAAGCCGGTTTGTGCCCTGTGTTGCTTTTCGCAACTCGGTCGACTTTATAAATTCCAGCCGGACTCTCGCCGCGAGCATACGCTCCCAGTGCGGGCGAGAGAGCGGGCCGGGAAATAGAACGCAATAAATGTGAATTAGGAGAGGTGCTCCTCTGCGCCCTGTTCATCTAGCATACTCTGGGGTTTCCCTAATAGTCTTTCGGGTGAATTTGCACTGATTTATAGATTAGAAGAATCATGCGTGCATTCGCATATTTATTTGCAATTTATTTTTGTTAACGCTACTATTAATCGTTACAAAATTTGATATCAGAAACTTTTGCAGTTGAAGGTGCCATCGTCACTTTTATCTCACCTTGTTAAGAGGTGTTTTTGTCTGATATCAGAAGTTTTTAAAATGAAATACATATGTACACTACTGGCCAAAATAATAAGTACATAGGCATTGTGCCACTTTGTTTGGTTATTGCTCGTGCATTCGCATATTTATTTGTAATTTATTTTTGTTAATCGTTACAAAATTTGATATCAGAAACTTTTGGAGTTGAAGGTGCCATCGTCACTTTTATCTCACCTTGTTAAGAGGTGTTTTTGTCTGATATCAGATGTTTTTAAAATTACATACATATGTACATATGTATGTTCATAGGTCTCCCATTGTTAGTGTTTTATTATTATTATAACTATTATTAATAAATTATAACAAATAACATAGTTATGACCTCTGATATTAGCTGAACGCCGGATATCGTCACAAAATTTGGTACCTCGTTTAGAGGTGTTTTTAAGTGATATCAAAAGTTATTTTTTAAAACTCAAAGGGAAAATAATAACAAAAAAATTCGTGTAAGAAGATAGCTATTTGTGATCATTGCTAATTTTGATGAGAATGCGAATTTTCGGAGATATGTGTTGTACCCTAAAAGTTGAGCAGCAATCTCAAGGGCTATACGGCCTGAGGTGACTATCAAAATAGTAAAATATTTAAAAAACAATTTTAATTCTAAATTCTTAATTATAATTATAATTCTAAATTCTTGATACATTTTGTCAAGGCAAATGAAGTATCATTTCAAAATACCTTTCTAACGACATATAGCAAGTTTCTGTAACTTTAGTCGTTTCTTCCCCCTTTTTTCCCGCCATAGTAGCGGGAAAAGCAAAAAATGGATCTAATTAAAAACAAAAATCTTAAAACGTTTTTTAATTTAAAATTTTTTAAGTTTCTTTGGATGGTTTTAAAATTTATTGCAATTGCGCAAGTCTCATCTGACTCTTACATGTATTTTTACATAAATGTACATATGTATGTATAGTGCACGAATTTTCGCAGATATGTGTTTTATACCAAAAGTTGAGGAATCCTTGTGTAACTATCATCGTTAGAGTTTTGAAAAAATTTCAAAAACCTAAAAAAAAAAAATGTATTATAAATTCTTAAATATTTTATTTAGATAAATTATGTCAAGGCAAAGCTATTGGCATTTACCTAAAAATACCTTTCTATCGACATATAGCACGTTTTTGTAGCTAAAGTCGTTTAGAAGTTATGGGTGCGGAAATCTAGCTTTTTTAGCTGTTTTCCCGCCAAGCTAGCGGGAAATCCAAAAAGTGGTAAAACAAAAGTTGTTCAGTTCGAGCTGCTAAATAAAATAAAAGTGGTTCCAGGACTCTAAAACAAAGAAAACCACAGTCAGACAAACAACAGGACACTTTGTATACCCGGTACCCATAGGGTACAAGGGTATTATGTATGTATGTAACAGGCAGAAGGAGGCATCTCCGACCCCATAAAGTATATATATTCTTGATCAGCATCACCAGCCGAGTCGATTAAGCCATGTCCGTCTGTCTGTCTGTCCGTCCGTGTGAAACAACAGATCTCAGAGACTATTAGAGCTAGAGTTACCAAATTTGGTGACAACATTGGAATCTGTTGCACGCAGATCAAGTTTGTTTTAAAATTTGGCCACGCCCACTTCCGCCCTCAAAAATCATAAAAAACGTAAAATAAGCTATACTCTTTATTTTCGGGTTAAAGTTAATAGATAAAATAAATGAACGTTAAATAACGGACGTTTTCTGCAAATTTCAGTAAAATCGGATGATAAACATGGGAGATATTAGCAATAAGGTTAGAATTTGAACACATTCCCCTAAGGCACTGCTGTTGCTGTTGCAAGCTGTAGCCGACAGGTGGCGCCTTGGCCGCCCGATATAATGGCGCCATCTGCAGAAGAAATGACAAAAGAATAGAGCAAAAAATGGCAAAAAATAAAATAATTCATTTTTTGTCGTCCTTATGTATCATTCATATTTAAGTATGACATTAAATTGTTTAGGTCGGGAGCTAATTCGAGGGGCGACTTATTTTAAGAAGTATCGAAGTAGAGTATGATAATGTATGTACAATTTTAAATTGCCTTTTAGTGTAAAGAGATCTAGCCATGTCTCAGTTTTCGAGCTATCGAGCTGAAATTTTCAGCATAGTCTTATTTCTTTAGCACGCAGTATATATGTCGGAATGACTGAAATCGGACTACTATATCCTATAGCTGCCATAGGAATGGTGGCGAAATTAATGTAAAAAAAATTTTAACTTCTCTGTTGTTCAACGTATTTCTATAAATTTTGAGATATAGCAGTTTTTTATGGATCTAGAGCTACGGTTTTAATTTCATTAAGATCGGACCACTATATCATACAGCTGCCATAGAAGCGATCGGTCGATTTATATGAAAATGTTAAATTCAACATGTAAAATGTAAAATTTACAAAATTCGATGTTTTTTCAACATTACTAAAATGGTTTGATTTTCAATGATCCAATTGCAGACTGCAGGGGTATACCAACTTCGGTTTACCGAAGTTAGCTTTCTTTCTCGTTTACTCCCATTTCTCATGAACTTGAAAAATCTTAGTATGCAGTTTCAAAGAGGTTAACAATACCTTTCGATCAAGATATAAATGGTTCCGATCGGACTATCGTAGCTCTTATAGAAGAGTGGCAAAATATACCATTATATGACATACCAAAACTAATAGATCGATGAAAAAATGCATTTAGCTTGTACAAAATATTAAAATTTGATTTAAATAGTATAAGTGCCTTAATATTTAGATTTAAACGAAGATAATTTATTTTGTGTAAAGAGTTTCTTGACAGACTAGAAATGTGCGATCTCATATTTCTTTGAAATGTTATATTTTTGTGTTTTCCAATTGTTAATTAAGAAAACCCTAAAGAATCGTTATATTTGCATGCAAAGTTAAAAAATAAAATTTATTTTCAATGTGTAGTGTTTCTCGACATACTTTTGGGTATTTTATACTGTACGTAATTTCTTGGAGTGCAGTTATCGCTGGTCTCCGATTACCATTTTTGTAATTTGCAGTGAAAAGGCTTTTAATTTGATGGGAAAACATAAGGGACTTGGCCAGGATACCATAATGCGTCACGTGGACACTGTACTCTATATATGCATGTGTATATGGACGTACGTAGGTTGCCTCGGGACTGCCAACCCCACATTTACTCCCACAGCTGACTCTCGCTCAGGATATGCAGATAACTGTAAATAACCGATTATATGCATGTATACATATGTATGTGTGTACACACTTGCGCACCTACATATGCATGTATTTACATATATGTATATACTCAGCACATTTTTTATATGCGCTAGTATGTATTTACATATGCGAGTACGTATGTACGGGGCAAAGTTTAAGCCCGCTCGTTGTTGCTATTGCTTAATTTACAGCCTTATGTCACTTTTTGGTGCATTACACTTTTTCATTATCGCCCGAAAAGTAGGAAGGAGAAAGAGACAAACAGAGAGAATCATCTCGTGAGTGCTCTCTGCGACGGCTTCTCTATGGCCATCTCGCTCTGTCAGTGTCCGAGAAAAAACTGCAGAAGAGCAACAGAATCGGGCGCTCACACATCAAAGGTAAATGAGTTTTCAGTAAGCCCCGCACAAAAGCGGAAATGAATCGAAATAAATAAATAAATTGCACCTGAATCCATCCTCCGCTCTGCTCCTTATCTCCCTAACCCCACCCCTACCCACCAATGCCACCACGAACACCTACGCCTTTTTGCAGCATCTACGCGAGTATTCCAAGAGAGCGGGAGCAGCGCATGCGCATAGAGCGTGGGAGAGGACTGCACGGTCGGCGGAGGAGCAGGCAGAGAAGAGAAGTGCAGCAGAACTTGCGCGCACCTCTATCCCTTTCATACACAGCGTGCATTCAACCCGCCAAATACAAATACACCTGAGCAGCGCAGCGCAGCGCCACCCACGATGAGGCGTTCTCGTTTCACTTTACCGCTCCCTCTCTCCTTACAAGGCTGAATTCTACTCGGACGAACTTTTTCCTTCCGGTCTTTTTGCAGAGAAAAGCCAAACTGATTCCATTCCCTGTTTGTTTTTGCCGGCGGCAAGCCCCCGGTGCCACCCCTGCCACCCCTGCCCCTCTGCACCCACTCGCAATCAGGCGGTTTTGTTTTGCTTTGGCCTTATCAAACTATATGCGCTCTCCGGCCTTTTCTCTTTCCCCGTCGTACCGTCACCGTCACCGTCCGCTTTATGTTTTTTGATTTTGTACTTTGTTTAGGTTTGTGTTGTTTTGCCGCTTTTACTTTGACTTTCATTCAAGAACAGTCTTCGGCGCGTCGGGAATCTGCACTTCGCGACACAGAAACACCGCCCGACTGTCGCCCGATGCCACGGCCCTACCCCACCCCGCGCCCTGCGCCACTAGGAGCAGTCCGTGCCAGAAAATAGATCACAAAAGGGTTAGCAAAACGCCGTCGAGGTCATGGAACGCAGTTAAAGTTAAAGCGAGCCAAATACTTGAAAGCGATGGTCGGAGCTATTTCAGCCAGAGTGATTTAAAGCCGATTTCATTAGTGAATTGAAGATGTGATCGATACAAATAGATTTACGAATTAGTTAATTAATTAATTCGATGTATTTGACTCGAATTAAGGCCAGAGAATCCTATAACAAGTTGGAGATTGTCAAGACTGCTTTCTTTACTTCATAATTACATTGTGAAAATCTGTTATTTGCGTGTCAAATGCAATAAAAAACCCTTGAAATCATTTAAAAGTAGTTTTTCATTTTCAAATTTCATTACTTTGAGCAAGAAAACATAAACGTTATTTGAATTAACTTTCTTTCTATACCTTACCATTAGTATATTTAACACCTTATAGTATACTATACACCCAAAAATAAAAACAAGATTTTAAACTTTCTACGCTTTGTCTTAAAAGTATACTCAAGTAGTATAATGGGTTTAGTATACATTTTATACTTCAAAATATCAAATATATACTACAAAGTATAATTTTTATACTCCAAAGTTTCAATTGTGTATTTTCGGGTATTATTTTTATACGAACCTACATCGAAAATTCGATAACATATCGCGTTAGCTGGAATTTAGTGCTTTTCTGTTTGTCGCGTTAGTGATTATTCTGAAGTCTTGGTGCAGATGAGTATAAAATGTATACTTTCGTAGTATCAAATTAATAGGCATCCTATTAAGAAATTTTTAATACTCAAGAGTTTAGAATTCATGTAACAATAGTATAGTTTCTTAGACGGTTTTTTTTTGGGTGAAATGACTAAATTCATAAAAATATCACTAGGTTATTTAAATAACGTTAAAATCTATATAAAAGTCAGCAACGAAAAGACTTAAATGGATTAATATATTAAACAAATTTTAAACAAACTTTGGTCAAAAAATATATAATTGCATACTTTTTTATATCTGACAAATTGTGATTTCAAATTAACATCACGCTTATAAATTACAAATTCACTTATCGTCTTATTTAAATCAGGTTTTACCGAAAGATTTTTCTGTGAACCCAAAAAAACAACTTCGTTGGAAATGATTATAGTTTAACGACTCTTAGAAGTATGAAGTACAGATATACCATAGAAATCAATAGCAAATGTCTTCGGGACAGCATTTCTATTCGAACACATATCTTTGGGTAAGCGGCTCTTAATGTGACTTGCCATTATTGTTATTTTTTTATCGAAATAAGCGAACACAATTTTGTTTGTTTTGAACGCGAGAGCAGAGTTTTCTAAACTAATTTTGTTAATCACATGCATCGGCCAGAGCAGCTAACTAGCGACAACAAAACCACGAAATAGCAATCGCACCAACAACAGCGACCTCGGCGTCGACGCCAGCGTTTGTGAAATAGGGCAGGAGGGGTGGAGGGGTGGAGGGGAATGCTCTGCGGTTTAGGGCTGTAATAGGGGTAGTATTTGCATAATTTACATCAAATCACAACACACACGCGCGCCTGAACCAACGCATTTCCCACGGAACGACCGCTGATTATTTGGGGCTGGTCACACCCGGCGTATGCTTAATCTGGTGCACCTAGGCTTAGACAGGCGCACGTATTCGCAGGCAGAACTCGATGCACTCACTCACTCATGCTTAGGGAACAGCCCAGTGGGACCGAAACTCAGGAGAATTTTTCAACAGAGAACCAAGTGGCGAGCCAAAGTTGTAATGTTGTACTAAACCAGGCAAAATAAAACTTATGCGACTAAACCGAAAATTTTGAATGTGTGTTGCTGTTGACAAAGCATTTTCGAAACTGATTTTACCCCGACACGACGCAGTGCCGCAACAACTGCAGTCAGAAAAAACTCATTGCGAGAGCGCCCAGCCGCAAAAGTGGGTCGAAGTTTGGGGCAGGAGCTTGGTCCGGGCCCGTAAATAATTAGCAGCCCTATTAAAGTGGAGTTCAGAATACTTATAGCTGCCCACCGCCCACCGCCCACCGACCCAGCTTGTCGCACGGTCTGGCGTCAGCCAGTGCGTGTCAATTGCATTTTGTATATTTCTCTTTTTTAAATGATAATTTATTCGATTATTTTGCTATTTGCGCACCGTCATCAACATAATCAGCAAAAGCAGCCTACGTTGACTGCGACTGCAGCGCCGACTGCATTTGCAGCAGTGCTTTAATGCAGCCTCACATGCTGCCCGTCCGCAGTCACCCATCCGCAGCCAATCCCTTGCAGCATAGCATTCGGGATGCGGATCCCCAACTGCGTCACCGCCTGCCTTTTTATTCCTTTTTAGATGCGTCCACACACAAAAAGCGCACTCATTACTTTTTCATTCGGCGAATCTGAATCCTGCTGAATCGGGACACGTGTGGGGGCCTTTCAACTGCACCGCCCCTCCCCTCCCCCGCTCACCGCAAAAAAGGAATTATAATACAATTTATTATTAATTTTTTTATCCATTTTTTCGCAGCCTTTATTCAGATCTGCGGACCAACCAAATTGCAATTGCCACCCACCTCTTAAGGGGCGTGCCAACTCCACACATGCATCAGCAGCCACTCATGCCCAGTCCAGCGCTTTTGTTCGCCGTTTCCTATAGAATTTTGTGTGATTTCATTATCATTTTGCGTAGCCCACACCTGCAATTGTGCAAATGAGCAGGCTCCCAAGCTATGTACTCGATTCGAAATGGGAAAATTAGTGGTAGGCACTCGGAAGGGATTCAGCTCTTTCTGGGGATACCTTTCCGTTTATACCCGGAACCATTAGGGAAAAGTCATGGCTGTTATAGCTTGCAAAAACTTACCCCATTATAAAAAATGCTATATCTCTTGAATTGAGGTGATCCAAAATTGAAGTTTTTGTGTTCTTTTTTATACTCGATACGCATAGAATACAATGGTATTATAATATCGTGCCAGCCGAGAATGTATGTATGTAGCAGGCAGGAAGCATCTCCGACCCCATAAAGTATATATTCTTGATCAGCAGCACCAGCCGAGTCGATTTAGCCATGTCCGTCTGTCCATCTGACCGTTGCTACTCAAAATAGTCTCTCAGTGTTTGAGCTATCGGGTTTAAACTTTCAGAATACTCCGCTTTATGGTGCAGTTAGTACACTGATAGAAAAATGCCATTGTAAAATCAAATATGTACATACATATGTATGTACGCTTATATTTAATTTCCGCATATTAGAATTTAATACAAACGTATTGAAATCAAATAGAATTCGCCTGAATTTCAGTTGAAATCTATTAAATTAATTTTTAATATGTTTCATACATACTTCACCTTAATAGAAATTACTTTAAATTAAATATAAAATATTGTATTTCGTATATAAATATGATTTGTATTCTAATTAAATAGATTTTCTTTAAAAACGAGAAAGAAAGCTGACTTCGCTAATCCGATGGCGAAATTAATGTAAAAAAAATTAATAACTCTCTGTTTTTCAACGTATTTCTATAGATTTTAAGATATAGCAGTTTTTTATGGTTCTAGAACTACGGTTTTAATTTCATTAAGATCAGACCACTATATCATATAGCTGTCATAGAAGCGATCGGTCGATTTATATGAAAATGTAAAATTCTACATGTAAAATGTAAAATTTACAAAATTCGATGTTTCTTCAACATTACTAAAGAGGTTCGATTTTCAATGATTCAATTGCAAACTGCAAGGGTATATCAACTTCGGTTTACCGAAGCTAGCTTTCTTTCTCGTTTTTACATTCATTTCCCCATCATTCCTATGCCAGCTATAGGATATAGTAATCCGATTTCGTTCCGACATATATACTGCGTGCTAAAGAAATAAGACTGCAAAAAATTTCAGCTCAATAGCTCAAAAACTGAGAGACTAGTTCGCGTAGAAACCGACAGACGGACAGACAGACGGACATGGCTAGATCGACTCGGCTGGTGATGCTGATCAAGAATATATATACTTTATGGGGTCGGTGATGCCTCCTTCACTGCGTTGCGAACATCTGGTCAAAATTATAATACCCTCTGCAAGGGTATAAATAACATAAAAAAATATTGATATATCGAGTATTTTTGATATTTTTTAATGTTAAGCTAAATTTGAATAAAAGTTTCCTGTTGCTGTAGAGCTGGGAACAATTCTACTTTTTGTGAATCGATTCTTTTCGATTTAATTCTGAAAAAGATCGATTAAGTCGATTTAAAATCGAAAAAAATTAAAAAAAAAAGGAATAAGGCATATTTTAGCTTAAAAAAATTGAAGGACAAATGACGAATTGTTGTAAACATAAATAAAATTCAATGTAAAGATATTTTATGAGGTCAAATGTTTTTATTCAATATGTAAAACCCTTTGGTTCTTGGTGGTAAATACCAACTCGTCAACATTCTTTGGCTTTAATGCAGCTCGCCGGTCAGCAACAATGCATCCCAATCCAGCCCTGCTGAATGTCCTTTCTGATTCTGTTGAACACGCTGGAATGCACAAATACTTGAGCGCACACTCCTTTAAGGCATCCATCTCAGTTGCGTGACTCTGAAAGAACAATTTAATGGCAAATTAGACTTAATCAATAATAAAATCAGATCAAAATAACGAACGATGGCGATCGTGGGGATTTACAAAATACTGTCGTCACTAGTTTATTTACCTGATATACGCACAAATAAATCCATCCCTATGCTTCTTCCGCACCACCAACACACTCTGGTTCTAAAAGTGTTGAAATGCATTATTTTAATTAATTTATATTACTTTAAAATAATATTTTCGTTTACTTAGATTTGTCCAATTCCAATCGCTACCGAGAGGTGAATATTTTTTTTACAGGGGACCAGACGGTCGATGCATCGATTCCCTAAAAAAGGTGTCGATTTTTTCGCTCATCCAAAAACATCGATTAAATCGAATTAAACATCGAATTGTTCCAGCTCTATGTTGCTGTACATTTTTATTTTTTATAGGTCTAAGAATATGTATATTCAAAAAAAAGGTTAAAATATTTGATTTCGTCAACCATAAGCTGCAAATAAGAGACATTTGCGACGCAATAGAATATTTTTTATTTAAAAAGTGAACTTAAAAATACAAATATTATACCCACTCTCAAGCAACTCTTGTTTACGTTCTTTGATATAAAAAAAATAACAACATTATTAAGGATATGGTATAGAGCACAACCCATTGTGTTCAATTTTATTTAATATAATGATACTGATTAATTATTAATTCATGAAATACATTTGTACTTATTGCTTTCAATTATTAATTCGAAAACAAATCTGTTTTTAATGATTTTAGAAAAACTCTTTCGGTTACATGCTGATCTGTCATACGACTACGGGAGTCACTTACAACACACTTTATGGCAGAAGCCAACCGTTCCGATAAAGCCGAACTACCAGGCGTGATCAGGCAACTTAATGCCACCTTCTCTAGCATGGGCATAGTTGATTTTTGTGAGATCCAGAAATCCAAAGGAGTTCTCTCCTAACTACAAAATGGCATACTAAAGAAAAGCAGCATTTCCTTTCTTTCGGAACTCTGGACTACAGAGTCTCGGAGTTCTATGGTCCAGTTGTGCAGATCTAGAAAAGATTCCTGTACGTTTAAAACGACCATGTCCTGTTCTCCGCAATCCATTTCTCCTTCAGACGAAGGCAGTATTTCTGATTGCTTTCTTTCGACCATTTGCTTTATGATTTCATCAGTGACATTTTTTACGTGAAGAGGCTTTCTGATTGCTTATTTTCAACCATCTGCTTTATGATTTCATCAGTGACATTTTTTACGTGAAGAGGCATATCGAAATAAATTTTTTTTAATCGAGGATCAAGCATAGTGGCTTTTATGAGTATGTTATTCTGCTGCAAACCACTCAATAGCTTTTCTGATATTTTTAGAAGGGTATCTTTTGTTAGGATGCCCTCAGCGGTAACCATTTCGGGACGATTTCTTCACTTTCTGGCTTAAGAGTGACCAAAGATAAAATATCGGAAATATCATCTCAAAAATATATCAATATCTCCTATTTTCGTCAAAAAAATATCGTGATGATAATATTTTTTTAAGAGAAAAAATATTGATATCAATATATATTTTGATATAGCAAGTGTCTACTAGAGGTGGAGAAATATCGATGTTTAAGTAAAAAACATCGATAAAAAAAAACATCGAAGTTGTTCGATGTTTTCAAGAAAATGGAAAAAAAAAATTGACTTTAAAATAAATTAAAATGTTTTTCCCTTTCTTTAGTGATGTGACAAAAACATCGATGTTCCTAAACATTTCAAAAACATTGATGCATCGATATTTTCATTGATGTTTCTCCACCTCTAGTGGAGAAACGTCGATGTTTGCGGACATCGATGTTTTTCGATGTTCAAACAAAAAACATCGATAAAAAAACTCCGAAGTTTATTGATGTTTTCATATACACATCGATGTTTCATCGATTTTAATAAATTTAAATTCTTAATACATTAAATTCAATTAAATACGAAAGTTAATTAATTTAAATATGAAAGTGTATTTAATTTAATAATAAATGTACTTAATTTGAATGTTGGATACATTTAAATTAAATATGAAATTGAAGTCGATTTAAATATGAAACGTATTTAATTTAATTATTAAACGTATTAAAAATCTAATATGATAACATATTTAAATCAAGCAAGAACATATTAAAATTCAATAAGGTCATATTCAATTGAAAAATTAATATGAAACATATTCAGTCTAAATAGAAATACTCTCGATAGGATCAATAGGAAAACATATTCAAATCAAGCAGAAAATAGCCTGATTCTAACGATTTTTTTCTGTCAGTGTACGTATGTCGGAACGGGCTAAATTGGACCCCTAGATCCAGGGTGACCGTTTATGGTATTTTTTACAATGTAAAACCCGCTTTCGCTGTCCATAAACGAACTATTTTCTCTAGAATATTATTTATTTTTATCCGTCTTTATTTTATTATATTTATTTAAATTTCATCCAAATCGGACCACTATATCTTAATCTGCCATAGGAACGATCGGTCAAATTAGCCTCTACTCACTAAAATTAGTAGCAAAGATGCCATATAGCTTTTACCTTTTTACATTTATGTAAAAATACATGTAGAGTAATATAGAGACATCAGCAAAAATGCAATAAACTTTAAAATCATCAAACTAAACTTAAAATATTTTAATTTGAAAAATAGTTTTTAAATGTTTGATTTTCATTTGAACATTTTTTTGGTTTTTCCGCCAGTTTGGCGGTCTTTACCGACTTCAGTAAAGCCTTCGGTTCGGTTCTGTCCCTATTAATTAAATCGTACCCAAAGGGTCAAATTTAATACAACTTATTCCAAATCAGTCACAGTAAGTTCGGGCGTTCCACAAGGCAGTCACCTTGGTCCACTTCTGTTTGGCTTAATTATTAATGATCTTGCTCAAATAATTAAGTTTTCTGAGACCCTAATGTAAGCGGACGATGTCAAGTTGCTTATGCATATGGCCCCTAAAGATTCCTATATGCAGTTCCAGCTCGACTTAAATAACATCCAATCCTGGTGCCAAGTCAACATGCTACTGCCAAATCCTGATAAGTGTAAATCCATGACATTATATCGTTCCATAGATAGATTCGGTTCAAGATCTCGGTGTCTTGTTTGACCATAAAATCTTTTTTTATAGCCACATCTGGACTATATCCAATATAGCTAAGAGCTTATTAGCTTTTATCAAACGGTGGTCCAAGAAATTTGCCGATTTTTACACCACAAAGCTCCTTTACGTTTCCCCAGTGCGTCCCACACTGCAATACTGCTCCATTATTTGGTCAACAAATGCTGTGTGTCGCCGGGACAGGATGGAATCCGTCCAGAAACAGTTTCTCCTGTTTGCCTTAAGAGGATTAATCTGGGAACAAGCTACGACTCCTAAACCTCCCACTCTTGTGAAGCGTCGGGCCTGTTACAGTGTCATCTTCCTACACAAACTAATCAATGGAGCTATCGACTCCACAGCGCTCCTAAATTGTACCCAGGGGAATGTGCCCTGGAGACCTTCTCGGAACTTTCGCCCGATATCACTGACGGTGTGCAGGACAGACTAATTCCGCCGCATTCCGTGTGCTTTGTACCACTTAATATCCTTTGAGTCTTCCGACGAAACGAATTCCCGTAACGTCATTGAATTCCTATCCAAGCCTACACAAAATTCCAGTATATAATTATACATATGTATTATCTAATATTAATAACCAGTTCATTGCTTAAACAACTACAACTAGCTAATTAGTATTAACAAGCAACTTTTTTATACCCGGAACCAATAGGGTACAAGGGTATTATAAGTTAGTGCCAACCGAAAATGTATGTAACAGGCAGAAGGAGACATCTCCGACCCCATAAAGTATATATATTCTTGATCAGCATTACCAGCCGAGGCGATTTAGCTATGTCCGTCTGTCAGTCTGTCCGTCCGTGTGAAACAACAGATCTCAGAGACTATAAGACCTAGAGTTACCAAATTTGGTGACAACATTGGACTCTGTTGCACGCAGATCAAGTTTGTTTTAAAATTTTGCCACGCCCACTTCCACCCTCAAAAATCATAAAAAACGAAAAATCAGCTATACTCGTTATTTTCGGGTTAAAGATAATAGATAAAATAAATTAACGTTAAATAACGGGCGTTTTCTGAAAATTTCAGTAAAATCGGATGATAAACATGCGAGATATTAGCAATAAGGTTAGAATTTTAACACATTACCCTAAGACACTGCTGTTGCAAGCTGTAGCCGACAGGTGGCGCAATCGAGCCTTGGCCGCGCGATATAATGGCGCCATCTGCAAAAGAAATGACAAAAGAAAAGAGCAAAAAATTACAAAAAATAACATAATTCATGGCGTCCTTATAAAATGTATCATTCATATTTAAGTATGAAATTAAATTGTTTAGGTCGGGAGCTAATTCGAGAGGCGATTTATTTTAAGAAGTATCGAAGTAGAGTATGATAATGTATGTACAATTTTAAATTGCCTTTTAGTGTATAGCACAAACGTTTAGGTACCGGGTATCTCAAAGTCGAGCACTCTCGACTGTAGCTTTCTGACTTGTTTCATATTAAGCCTAAGCATTTTGCGTTGTTTAGGTTAAGCGAAAAGTGGCTTTACCATTGATCTCCGAAACTGGGTGCTCGATTCGCATACACAATTCTAGCTATATTTATTTTTTTACTTTTTGTATATACATATGTACATCTGCATAGGGTAAATACATATGTACACGTAAAGCGTTTTAAGGGGCGTAGTTCCTCCCATAAGAGGGGCCAAGAACTTGGAATGATCGAGGCATGGATAGGAGACCGTTAGCAGGCACCAAGCAAGAGTCAGGATGGCCGAGTGGTCAAAGGCGCTGCGTTCAGGTAGAAGTCTACTCTGTGGGCTCGAATCCCACTTTTGACAAGAACTTTTATCGCCTGCATGTTTTTATTTTGACATGGTTAATGTATTTTTAGCGCACAGCCTCGCTTATCCATCCGAAATAATGAAACAAAAATACATTTTACATGCGAAAAAAGGCAATGTACATATACTCGCCGTTATTTGCTGCCCTTATGTACACTTGCATTGTTACCATTTACTGAAAAAAAAGCCTACAAACCAAATTGATTTTTATACAACATTTTTGAATGCTTTTATATCGCAAACAATTTGCAACCCTTAAAAATCCCCACGAAGTTTCACATATGCGAATTTCGCGTTTTTCTTTTTTAATGATACGAGCTCTCGATGTACGAAATTTTCATTAATACGCCGACCGACCTCCCCTTCTGAAACGACGAAGGGAGTGCGACAGAGACATCCAACAACAGACACTGCGACGGGCCGGGCACGGCCGGAAAGTGGAGGGGTAATGGACTGGGCTGTAGGCTTCAAGTGCGTCATGTACAGGTCCGATCATTGGGAGTGGGAGTGGGCTGAACGGACATGATGGAACGTATATATATACATGAACATATATGCAGAGCTTGGTATATAAATAAATGCACCCAGCTATGTAGTACATGGATTCGCATGTTTATGCAATGCGGCTTACGGCCAGCAGCAGGCGAAGGTGCGGGCCTGGTCCGCATCAGATCTTAGTTTGTTGTTTCAATCCTTTTTCGAAAATAATTGAATGTTATATTCAATTAATTGTTCGTTAGTCGGGAGCACCTATTGCCATTCCCACCGCGAACACAGCTGTAGACGAGCAACGAAATAAATTGGCTGCAATCGCATTGCCTTTCGATGAACAGTGCCTGATAGCTAATGGATAATGTGACCCTTAATTGGATTATCGGCGACTGAATAACCAGCCAAATTTCCTGGTTTCTGGATACTCCGCTCAGACATGTATTTAAGTTAAGCAAGGTTCAGAAACGCAGTAATTCCTGACCAGATGGGGTATACGTAATATTAAATAGCTGGGCCATACTGTCACCACGAAACACTCGCAAAGAACCCCCTTAGACAGGCAATCTAAGGAGGCGTCTAACTTTGGGTCCATATTTTTGCTCTGCAAAAATAATATTGCTACATCTTCTATATAATAGGGTTGTCTAAAATATATCAAAATATCGATATTTCATTTTTTTACAAAAATAAATATCGTAAATATCATATTTTGTTTTATACTTATATTTTTGATATGTTTAGGGTGGTCTTTTTAAGTTTTCAATCACTTTGTTCAATGTGCTCTTTTGTTTTTTATACTGCGGCAAAAGTGTAAAATAGAACTAAATATTTAAAGTGTTTTTTTTTTATGCCTGGCATATAAATAAATAAACGAAATAAAATGAAATTGATTTTTTTAAGCTACATGTTAGAAAGAAACTTAATTAATATAAGGAAGAAACTAAATTACAACAAGAAAGAAACCATGAATAAAATAAATATTTTTAATCAATTAAAGGTAAGGTATAAGTACTGGAATGAAATCATGTAAATATTTCGTTTTAAACTAAATATATGGAAATTTTTGTTAATTAAAAGTAAATATAAATAATAGACTGTTATAAATAAAAAAAATCTTTGTTTAATTTAATAGACTTTTCACTAGAAATATAACAAAAACAAGGTGTACCAAATAAGATAAAAATAATATATTTCTAGGAGAATGTATTTTTTGCTTAGAGCGGATAGTTAATACATGAGAATGGCTGATTTATTTAAAACCAAGTAAGAAAGCTACAGTCAACTGTGCTCGACTGTGAGATACCCGGTACCTAAACGTTTGCGCTTCACACTAAAAGGCAATTTAAAATTGTACATACATTATAAAAGTCTACTTCGATACTTCTTAAAATAAATCGCCTCTCGAATTAGCTCCCGACCTAAACAATTTAATGTCATACTTAAATATGAATGATACATTTTTTTGTCATTTCTTCTGCAGATGGCGCCATTATATCGCGCGGCCAAGGCTCGATTGCGCCACCTGTCGGCTACAGCTTGCAACAGCAGTGCCTTAGGGCGGTGTGTTAAAATTCTAACCTTATTGCTAATATCTCCCATGTTTATCATCCGATTTTACTGACATTTTCAGGAAGCGTCCGCTCTATTTTATTCGTTTTTTGTATTTATTAACTTGAACCCGAAAAAAAGAGTATAGCTTATTTAACGTTTTTTATGATTTTTGAGGGCGGAAGTGGGCGTGGCCAAATTTTAAAACAAACTTGATCTGCGTGCAACAGATTCCAATGTTGTCACCAAATTTGGTCACTCTAGCTCTTATAGTCTCTGAGATCTGTTGTTTCACACGGACGGAGAGACGGACAGACGGACATGGCTAAATCGACTCGGCTGGAAATAAGGATTTCTCCTTATGGGTACCGGGTATAAAAAAATCGAATATAGCAATATTTCTAGTGATATATAATATATCAATTATTTGTTTCTAATAAATAAATTATCACGATGTTTTCAAATATATTCGACAACCGTACTATACCCTCTGCAAGGGTATAATAATATACAAATCAATTTTATATACTTTATTGTGTTGGGCATTATTCACTGCGTTGAAAACTTGAAGGGTATAATAAAAATAGTAAAATAAGAGTTATTTTTAGATTGAAGAAAAATGATTGCAACTCAACTGTTATTTTTGATTTTTAATAAAAAAAGTTAAAAATAATTCTTGTTTTTAAATTTGTATATAACAGTTGAATCATAACTCTTATTTGTAATTTTTATTTTGAAAAATCGAAAATAACAGTTGAGTTGCAATAATATTTGAAAGATCGAATAATATCTTCAATCTACTTCTCAATACTCTTTTTTGTACGTATGCATGTATGAATTTGTACCATATGACATATACCATATGTGATATGGCACATAGTAATACATACATTAAACGATATTATTTGATCTTTCATATATACCGGCCCGTTAAAAAGGTATAGCAATTAGATTTTTATTTTCAATTTTTAAAATAACAAGTAAGAAAGCTACAGTCGACTGTGCTCGACTGTGAGATACCCGGTACCTAAACGTTTATGCTATACACTAAAAGGCAATTTATGGTTATTCGAATTTACGAAATATATCCTTTCGACGGCATTAGCATTTGCATTAAGCCTTTCGTAAATTCGAATAGCCATAATCTTAAATTAAAGGGTAAGAGTGGTGCTAAATGATGTAACCGTAGAGACAGACCACAAATATTTTTTGCACATAACCTCAAAAGTAGGAAAAAACGCCGTTTTTTGGGAACATAACCGCAAATATCTCAAAATCCTGACGTGATCGGCCAATTCTAACCACGGATTCGGATTCTACGCAGCAAAATACTTCGGAAATGACCCTCAGCTTTCCAACAACTGAACCATGTCTGTGTAAGAGATAAAAAAGATTACAAAAATAAAAATTGCATAAAAAAGGTTATCCTATTCCTGCAAAGTCCTTCCAAAAATAAGGTATGCATAATTTTCCTATCGTCGCAGTCACTTTTTTTGGGTAATTTTTTTATTTATCTCATAACTGTTATTTGCGATTCCTGCTGAAAACTGAAAACCAAAACAATGGAAACAGTAGAGTGCACTTTATATTTGGTTGCTATCGATTTGCACGAAGCAAAAGAGGTTGCCTGAGATCGAGTTGGATTGCGAGGAATTCACATATCTGCACTGCTATGTAAATGTAGGAAATAAGGATACAAATTCAAAAGTTCATGCCTACCACCCTCATAGCTCATCTATTGGCAAAACCGAACCAGGCGATGCAACAGACCGCGTCCTGATCCACAGCCTTGAGTGCAACCATAAGGGTTGAGTCAGCGAGCGCTAATCGTGATGCCCAGCATCTGCTCCTTCGAGAAGGGGCATCCTGACTCCCCTCGTTAAGTCCAGGCAGTCGCCTAATGAGGTTGAAAGCCGCTTGTCAGTTGCACCTGACAACCCTCTGTCAGGTAAAATGAGAGAATGGGATGCTGGGCAGTGGTTGTTGCCCATAGGACGGACGGGTCTCGTTCGATATATTTTTAGCAATTCAACCGCACATAGGACAAGCATACACCATGCACACATCCTGCGTGTACAGTCTGGTGCAATATCCGCAACAAGAGAGCTGCTCAATTTTAAATAGTATTACATGCGCCCTCATCTGCTCGTCAATTAAAATGAATTCGTCGTTGAAGTTCGCGATATCTCATAGAGACCACAGGTCTTATAGAAGGACACAGGCTCACTAGGAAAGTAGAAGTGTTATCCGAGAATATTTAAAGATAAATGTATGTTGGGCTTAGTACAATTAGTATTCTTTAATTAATTAATTACAAGATAAATTGATAATCTGAGGCAATCAGTAGCAATGGTGATGGCAGCCGAAGTGCCAGTCAACAGCCCCACCACCAACGTCGGCTGATATTATTGGGACTCCTAGTGCCGCTGTCCATCAAAACTCTGGTGATGGAGCTCATTCGGGAAATCATTCATCAGAAACACGCAGACAGGTAGAGAGGCCATCTGGCATGCGGACAAAAGAAAGGCACAACTCCAAGCTGTTGAAGAATATGGAAACTCGCAATAGTGACGAAACGTTAACTGATGCATACGATCATAAGTATGAACCTATATTTCATCTTTCTTTATATATATATTTCTTGGTATACGAGTTTAAAAAGTATACTTCTCCTAAACTACTGCACCGATTTAAATAATTTGCTTTTTTGTGTGCTCATGTGGATTGCAGGATGTTTTAGATTCAGTAATACGTGCATATTATAGTGGAGGAACACTGATAATTAGCGGTTTTCAATATCATGTTGAAGGTTATCATTTTATATGTGAAGTGGGCATTTCTACGAATGTCAAACAAATTCATAAAATGCATCTCTTAATATATATATCTTGTTACAAGTAAATCAAATACATACTATTCAGGCCCGGTTGTCTAAGATAACTGAACATTGAGAAAGAAGGCAGCTTTTTACATGTCGTAAGTATTATTTATTTGCATTTTCAAGGAAGAGTCGGTGGCGAGCATCGTATTTCCCAAATATCGTCGACGATCGCCAGTACAGGGTTTGCGAACTGCAAATCTCCGAAACAGTTATATTGATAATCAAAGGGTTGCACAGTGGGGTATTGGACCCGAAAAGAGGCGATAAGTTAAAAAAACGATTTTTGCGTTCGATACATTTATTTATATTATTTTGTTTATACATAAAATTCTGCATTTAACCGTATATACATTTTTCTCCTTAACCTAACGGAGGCTGGGCAATCGGTTGCCAAAGTTGCAATATAATTTCGGTGTCTTTAAATAAGTAAAGAAAATCACTTTTTTTAACATGTTGAAAAAAAAGAATTGTTTCCTTAAACGAAAATATACGCCAAAAAAGTTATGCAATCTCTAAGATAATATATTTAACTATTTTTTAAATATTTTTTTAACATTATTACTTTTTATTTTATAACTAAAATTATTGCAAATACAAAAAAATGCTCTAGAAATTACACATTTTTTAACTTTAGGTAGACAAAAAGTAATGCGCCCCGCGGCCCCATGTGATATTTTAAATTAGGTGTTCCCTAGATATTCAGCTTAACCGCCTCATTCACACAATTTTGCACAAATTTGTGCAAATTAAATTTTAGTGGATATACTGATAGCGCGCACACCACAAGCGCGGGCGTTGCGCTGCCAGCAGAGTTTCTAAAACCCGCCGAGATCAGTATTGGCGCCCATGAGACTTCTTCAACAAATAGCGACTCATCTAGCTAAGATTGAACAAACAAAGATTTCAAAAAAATCGAAATTAAATACATAAATAAAATGTTATATAAAAACCCTTTTTTTTTGGGTTTGACTAAAAGTAACAAATAAAGAATTTTTTTAAAGTATTTTTTCTTAACATTTTTTTAGTTTTTATAAAACATAGTTGTTCAACGTTAATAAAATGTTAGATTATTAAGTCATTAATAATACATAATTAAAAATACATTTTTTTTTAAACTTGGTATTTTTAGTAAAAAATTAAATAAATTAAACTAATTTTTATATGGCAGCCATAAGATAGTAGTCCGATTCTGATAAAAAAATTTCTTAAAATCTAGAATATTTTGAATCTTATGTAAAAATTTGGTTACAAAATTTATAAAAACAAAAAAAAATCATGCCAAATTTTGAAAAAAAAAATAAAAATTTAATTAAAAAACAAACAATTTTTTGTTACTTATTTTTATCATATCTAACAGAAAAAAAGGTCTCCATGCAAAATATGCCCACCTGATTTGATCGCCACTTTTGGGATCCAATACCCCACTGTGGGTCGTTTGCTACATTAGTAGCGTTAGCGATCAAGCCACTTTCAGCATACACCTAATGACGTGAAAAATATCAGTCTGGACATTAAACTATATACTATATGCAGCTCTGATGTAGTATGGAGGATTTTATCATTTGAAGAGTGACAGAGTTCCAGTTTACTATACGTGGAACTAGAGCTCAAAAGTTCTTTCAAAGGCAAAAACAAAGTCAATGGATTCCCTGGAGTCAAAAAAAACCGATGTTCTTGGCAGAATCTACGTTGTTTATCCCAACAACAGAGAATACTTTTATATGAGAATATTACTGTAAGTTGTAAAAGGCCCGAAATCACTTCCACACCTAACAACTGTACAAGGTGTTTTACAAAACTTATCAAACAGAAGGCAAAGCTATACGACTTTTAGAAGACGACTTACTGGGAAAAAACATTATCAAAATCAGCTAATTGCAGGTCAGCTACATCAGTAGGTATTTTGTTTTTTGCTATTATAATACAGATTAGTCATGTTACTATTCTGCTACTCTATGAAAGAATTTCAAGAAAATGTGGCCAGTGAAATTTTGATTCAGCGACGACGAGAATTCGATTCTATTGCAAATAAATAAACAAGACGGGAAGCTAGTTTCGACAAGCCGATGCTTATACATCCTTTTAAATAAATTAAGGAAATTTGAAATGTATTGCTTTAAATAAAGGATAATTTATTAAGTTTTAAACCCATGTCTTTAAAAACAACTGAAATCGGCTAATTTGGCCCGATCGTTCCTTTGGCAGCTATTTGATATAGTTCCTACTTATAGATTAATGATAATAGAAACAAGTAAGAAAGCTACAGTCGAGTTAGCTCGACTCTGAGATACCCGACACCAAAAAATGTGTGCTTTAGATAATAAGAAGAAAAATTCAATGCCTTCACCCCCCCTAGCATTTTAAACTCTCTATTTTGAAATTTTTTTTTTTTGTCAAAATAAAGCACTATTTAGTATAATAATAATACAATAATATAATAATAAAACAATCGCCGCAGGAGCTATGGCTACCCATTAGATCAAAAGTTCAGTTATGATATTTAAAAATATAGTTTTGCGGATTTCGGGCGACATCCGATTTTGGATCCGAAAACGATAAGCAAGTGACTCACCCTTGCCTCCGTTTGTGGCAGCAAAAGCTATCATTTACAGACTCCTGAAAAAGTATCGTTTGCGAGCCTTTTAATATAGTACAAATGGATCGGATTTCGTATAACTTGCGATATTTTTGTTATATTGAAAAAATACGGATTTTGTATCACTTGCAAGGCTTTTGAAATACAAGTATTGAAATCGGAACGGATTTCTTATAACTTTTTTATGATATTACTAGCAATCCCGTAGCGGCTTCGCCCGCTGTAAAAATAATCTACCCGGGGGAAGTATTATAACTTTATATCCCTTATGATTTACCTAAATCAAATAATTCTAAAGCTGGCATATACACTGCGCACAATGCGCTGCTAAATTTATTAAAACATCCAATAATAAGAAGGTATCGTTTCCGACGTCGGCAATGCATTTTAGACTGGTTGTGCAGGTGAGTGTCCATTAGTTTCACTTTTACTTTTGGTTGTGATTGTCCCGTTCCACTAAACTGTATTTAACTGATTAATTATACTAATTCCATGTATATGTTAACTGCTTTCTTTATTTACATTGGCTGGTAAAAGAGAGTTTGAAAAAACATTTTTCTAGGGGTACGCTTGAGAATCACACTTCAACCATCTACGCCAAATCTCGAAAACGCTCTTATAATCTCTGAGACCTTTTGACTCAAGCGGACGGACGGACAAATAGGCATGGCCAAATCGGCTCGGCTGTTGATGCTGATCAAGAATAAATATACTTTATGGGGTCGGAGATGCCTCCTTCTGCCTATTGCATACATATGTACATTCTCGGTTTGCCCCAAGTTATAATAGGGACTATATGAGTACCGGAATAAAAATATATTTCCTATGCATTTACTGTAACGTCAACATTATTTATTTATAAAAATTTAAAAATAAATTTTTCAGTTTCCCATACCGGGAATTGAACCCGGGCCTCCCGGGTGAGAGCCGGGTATCCTAACCACTAGACAATATGGGATGGACAAGCAGTACTGGCCAAACTATTAACACATGACGTTAGTCATTCAAGTTGAACGGCGGGTAAAAATAGAATCACCGCCACAGGGCGACTCGGGCACCTTAGCTGTGCGGAATTCAACTATGTGAACGTAATAGTAGAAGAAAGCTTTGAGGCTAGATAGACGCATGGCAATAATGGGTCAATTTACTTATTTCGGTGCTTGCTCCAACAAAGCATTTCCATTGTTCTTATGATATGTTCACCTTTTGCCCGTGGTCCTACGTATGTACGTATAAGTGACATGAAACATGCACATACAACATATCGTAAAAACAAGAAAGAAAGCTAACTTCGGTAAACCGAAGTTTCTATACCCTTGCAGTCTGCAATTGGATCATTGAAAATCGATCCATTTTAGTAATGTTGAAAAAATATCGAATTGTGTAAATTGTACATTTTACATGTAGAATTTAACATTTTCATATAAATCGACCGATCGCTTCTATGGCAGCTATATGATATAGTTGTCTGATCTTAATAAAATAAAACCGTAATTCTTAAACCTTCTTAAAAAAAGCTTTATCCCGAAATTTAAAGAAATACTTTTAAAAACAGGAGTTACATTTTTTTCTACATTTATTTTGCCATCATTCCTATAGCAGCTATAGGATATAGTGGTCCGATTTCGTCCTTTCCGACATATATACTGCGTGCTAAAGAAATAAAACTATGCTGATAATTTCAGCTAGATAGCTCAAAAACTAAGAGACTTGTTCGCGTAGAAATCGACAGACGGACAGACAGACAGACTGACATGGCTAGATCGACTCGACTGGTGATGCTGATCAAGTATATATATATACTTTATGTGGTCGGTGATGCCTCCTTCACCGCGTTGCAAATATCATGGCAAAATTATAATACGCTCTGCAAGGGTATAATTAAGGCGCGCTCTCAGCCGCATGCAATGCATTTTTTCACAGAATATAAGGGATGGCGGTTTCGGGAATGTGGGATGTGTGGGATACAGGGGTTGACTTTCAAGAGGCGCTCACTGTGCCTCTCGACATATTAAAGGATATTAATTAAAAACATTTTCATTTATTAAAAGAGCAGTCGACGTGGGGGCCAATGGGAGTGTGGTACCTGAAAAGCTTCAGCAGCATTAGCTAGGGGGAGGATTAGCAGACGGCATTGTTTTGCCAGAATTCGCAAGCTAGTCTATTACCAATTGCCACATAAATTCGCAGTCTTTTCACAAGAAATTTGTTTTGTGAGGCAAGTATTCCGCCAGGGCCAATATGTCTCCGATCTTAACTGGAGACAGGCAAAAAGACAGAGGAGGCCGAGAGGCATTTCTTTGAGGAATGATCAACTGCGAGCGTAGTGCAAAGCTTGTCAGGCATAAGAACGCCATTGGCAGGCAACAGTAATCACATAATACGTGTGCAGGACCATAACATAAATTTAAATGATAATAGCGAAAACATGCATTGCCAGATACTTTGTTGCTAATTGCAAGCGAGGACGACTGAGGTCTAATTGAAATACAACACGTCGAGTACTGGACTGGAATTGGCCTCCTCTCCCGCGGAAGACTGCAGACTGGAGAGGGCTGCTGGTACGTCTTTTGGCAGGTGAACTTGTTTTTTCTTTTGACGCTGCGCTAACCAGACACCATTTATCATTGCTGGACCGAACGGGGAAAACTAGATTTCTCTGCCGCCAACTGACCGAATACAGACCACGACCGCAGCTACTAGAGTTGACTTTGAAACTCTGCATGTCACTGCTGCCGCTGGGGCTCGATGCTGGTTGTTCGTTGGCGCTGTCCACTGTTCGAAGAGGCTGAGATTTTACGAAAATTAATTTTAATTACCCAACAATGTTGAAGCTAAAGCAGCTAAACTTTCTGTCCTGTCATTTTGTCGTAGACAACAGATCAATAACTGATCTTCTAATTAGACGCTGCTATTCTGGCAATATATGGGATAAACATCTAGTCCTGATAAGTTGATGTATGACATTTACCTTGTAGATGCATGGTACTCAATGAATCGTATAATTAAAAAATCTGTTATATTACTGTCAATATGAACATACAAAAATTATTTTATCTTACCTCATAAGGAGGTGTTTTTGTTTGATATCAGAAGTTTTTGTTTGACATTCAATTGGTTGTCCAACGACATATTCGTATAACACGTTTCTGTAACTTTAGTTGTTTAGAAGATATGGGCTCCGAAAATCTAGCTTTGTTAGCTGTTATAACGCCAAACTATTAGGAAAACCAAAATGTGATAGAACAAAAGTTTTTCGGCTCGAACTGTTAAATAAAATAAAAGTTGTTCCAGAACTTTTAAACGAAGATTTCATACAGAACGACAAACAACTGGACATACGTTTTCATTTTGGAAAGACCGTTAAAGTCTTGATTGAGGTGTTGTTCGACGCGTATCTAAAGCTAAAACACAATAGCTCTCAAAATTTTGAGAATTTTGATCCAGTGGCCCGAAAAGCACAGATTTTCACAATTTTCATTTTCGCACTTTCACTACCATTTATCCGTTTTTTTAAAATCTTAGTATGCAGTTTCAGAGAGGTATAGCTCTTTCGATCAAGATACAAATAGTTCTGCTCGGACTGTAAGAGCAGATTTTCAATTCTACGGCTCTGTGGTCTCCGTGCGCACCACAATCTCGGTGCCCATCGTCACTATCTATATAATATTATTTGTATACCCTTGCAGAGGGTATTATAATTTTGATCAGAAGTTAGCAACGCATTGATGGAAGTATCCCCGACCCCATAAAGTATATATATTTTTGATCAGCATCACCAGCCGAGTCGATCTAGCCATGTCCGTCTGTCTGTCTGTCTGTCCGTCTGTCGGTTTCTACGCGAACTAGTCTCTCAGTTTTTGAGCTATCGAGCTACATAGCCTTATTTCTTTAGCACGCAGCATATATGTCGGAACGACCGAAATCGGATTACTATATCCTATAGCTGCCATAGGAATGATGGCGAAATTAATGTAAAAAAAATTGTAACTTCTCTGTTTTTCAACGAATTTTTATAAATTTTGAGACAGCAGTTTTATATGGTTCTAGAATTACGTTTTTACTTTCATTAAGATCGGACAACTGTATCATATAGCTGCCATAGAAGCGATCGGTCGATTTATATGAAAATGTAAAATTCAACTTGTAAAATGTAAAAATTTACAAAATTCGATATTTTTTCGGTTTCTTTCTTGTTTTTTTTTTTTTTGGTTCATTTTCGAGGGCGGTAATAAGCGTGAAAAAGTTTTTTGAAAAAACTTGACCTGCGTGCATTAGATAAGAATGGTGTCACCAAATAATGTAGCCGTAGGTACATATTATTGCCTCCTTCTGCCTGATACATGCATACATTCTCGGTCGGCACTAAGTTACATATAATACCGGCTACCGGGTATAAAAAAAACATCAACTTAAAATTAAACTTAAACTTAACTTAAAGAGTAAGGTTGTAGCTATGGCAGCTATAGGATATAAGGGCCTGATCCGGATAATTTTCATTCTTTTTTTTTCTATGACGACAAAATTACAATAAGTTAAGCTTCATGTTTATGTTAAATTAAATAAGATATCAATTTTGGGTAAGAAAACTGAGGTGATCCAAAATTATAATATTTAGTTTTTTGTAAAATTTCAACATTATTTCAAAAATTGTAATAATTTTAATGTGAAAGTGAAATCTTTGAATTTTAAAGCGGATTGGAACAAGCGTTTTGGCAATAGCACAAGTAGGCAGCTTAGGAGTAGTCCCTTCTCCCCACGAGGCGCGGAGCTCTGTTAAGGCAACCACCTGACTCAGAAACGAGTTCCGTTTCAAAACCAAAACAAAAGATTCTGTTGTTCGCTTCTACCCAACATGTAAAGTTAAAAATAAGAGCATAATAATACATTAATAAAAGTAAAACCTGTTCAGTAGGCAAATATGCAAAGCATTGCACGGAAACTGTGAATCAGGCGAAGAGAAGGTATGAAAACAAACACAAGCAATGCAACAAAAGAGGCAGAAAAAACAGAGCGTCCAGGTCCAGGGCGAAATAAAACAAACTGCATTCCAAAAACTCAGTCAAATGCAAAAAAAAAAAACAGGGAGGCAGTTCCGCAGCACGAGACAACTTTAACTTCTAAAAAGTGCAAAACGAGGCATGGCGGGCAGGGGAAAATCAACCAAAAAGAAATCCGGTTTCATTTTCAACCAGAGCAAGGGCTGGGGAACGTCCCTCTGCAGTGCACTGCAGCTTTATTTATTGCTTCTTTATGGCTTTTCGCTAGCTGTGCCGGCCTGCGAATAGATGCAGAAATTAACAGCCGATGCGCGGGCGAGGACAGAAAGCGGAGTTGAGGTTTACCGAAACTCTGCCAGGACAGATTGCCTGAGAGACGAACTTGAAATTTAGATTTTGAGAGCAGCCGCAGCGAAGTGCTTTTGCAGTCGCTGCGGACGACGACATCGCAGCCCGCATCGGAGAGTCAACGTGGAGAACTCAAGGGATTCGGAGGCTCATTCCAGATGGCGTTCACGTGTTCGCTCTCGCGTGTGCGTGTATTGGTGAGAGCGCTGTGTCTCTCTGAATGCAGTGCCCACGAACCTTGCTGCAGTTTTTTTTTGACGGGCTGAAGGCTGAACTTGTGGTTGTGAGGCCACCAGCTCTCTCTCTACCACTCTTCGTCATTCTCTGGGAGTGTGGCCATGGACAGTTTTATTGATTTTTATTGTACATGCTCAAATGGACAAAATCGCATGCGATTTCCTTTATTGGGCGAAACGAAGATAATATTGAATCTTGGAAGGCCAGCTAATGGGCATTCATACATCGTATGCTACCGTTAGCCGATTGCGTAATAAATGCAGCAGTCTCCAAGACGAACAGCGAAAGAAGTTCGTGGACTTCGCATTAAAAACACAAGTATGAAAGATACAGCTAGCTAAAAAATAACATACAAAAGATTCATTTTGGATAGTGCCAGTTTGAGACCACGGTTCGACGAGTACGAGCGGATGGCGATAGAAAAAGTTAAATGTGTAATAACTCCCAATACTTGTCATCTGGATTTAGTAAAATTTAGGACACATCCGCAAACTTTATTTCATTTTTCATTATACCCTTGCAGAGGGTATTATAATATTGCCATGATATTTGCAACGCAGTAAAGGAGGAGTCTCCGACCCCATAAAGTTTATATATTCTTGATCAGCATCACCAGCCGAGTCGATCTAGCCATGTCTGTCGGTTTCTACGCGAACTAGTCTCTCAGTTTTTGAGTCTTATTTCTTTAGCACGCAGTATATATGTCGGAACGGCCGAAATCGAACCACTATATCCTATAGCTGGCATAGGAATGATTCCGAAAAAAATGTAAAAAAAATGTTAACATCTCTGTTTTTAAACGTATTTCTTTAAATTTCGAGATATATCGGTTCTTTGCGGTTTTAGATTTGATTTTTAATTTTGTTAAGATCGGCCAACTATATCATATAGCTGCCATAGAAGCGATCGGTCGATTTATATGAAAATGTAAAATTCTACATGTAAAATGTAAAATTTCCAAATTTACAAAATTCGATATTTTTTCATCATTGCTAAAATGGATCGATTTTCAATGATCCAATTGCAGACTGCAAGGGTATACAAACTTTGGTTTACCGAAGTTAGCTTTCTTTCTTGTTTTTAATTATTTCGGAGGGCGGTAGTGGGCGTGTTCAAATTTGGCAACAAACTTGATGTGCGTTTAACCAAATATGGTAGCTCTACACACATAATAATTTTGGCTTTATCTTCAAGAAAATCGCCATAAAAATGTATTACAAGAAATTTCTTTCTAAAAATAATAAAATGTTTCTAAAAACAATGAAAATTTTCTTGTATTTAGGAATAATTTTAGTGGTCAATACCTCATTTTTTTTTGGAAATTTGGTTGGTAACAAAATCAAAACTAAAAAGTTACTCAACCAATTTTTTTTTTAGAATTTTAAACTTTTAAAATTTAACACAATTCCATACAAATGGTAGAACTTTAAGTTTGTTTTTCTTTTACCTAAGCAATTATTACTGCCAAATTTAACCAAAAACGATCACATCCAATAAAAGCAAAGCCTAATGGTTGAGTTTCGAACCTTAAACTCAAATTTACAAAAAAAGTTTCGGGTGTAAAATTGTAACATTTGAACTTCCTTACTTTTTTTCCATATTTCTTCCGGCCACTTAAATTGCTTCAAATTTTCAGAAAACATAGTCAAATGAGACACCAACAAAATAACACTAAGATCTTCAGCATGCATTATATAGAACTCAAGATACAGACCGTTGAATTATGAAATCGAAAATGGTGTTACAGTTTGCTCCTCAGTGTAATTAGATATAAACTTTATGGGGTCGGATATACCTCCAGTTGTCACTAAGTAAAATTGTCTTTTTTCCCTTGTACACCCAGAAAAAAACATTGCGTAAAAAGCTCGAAAATGTAAGGTCATTTGATCTAAAATGGATATCAAGGAATTTATTACCAAAATATTGGAAATAACTTTTTTAGGCAATCCAATGCCAAAAAATTGATTTTTAGAAAATATAAGCCTACATTTCATCCCAGCCTACATGATTATCAAAAAAAAAAAATTTTTTTGGGTTATATTTAATATGAATATATTATTCTGTTAAACTATTGGGTGTTTAACTTATTTCGTGTGGTCAGGTAATATTAAAATATAAAATTTTTTTTTGTAGTAATACAACAACTTAAAATAATAAAATTGTATGCCAAATTTTGTATCCAACATTTTCGTTTACTGTTGGGATGTTAGAACCATTTAAGAATTGCCTAAAAATGTAATTGTTTGCTGTAGGTTACTTAATGTTAGGCCTACGATTCTTAAAATTGTTGACCTAAAAATATAGATTTAGAGAATATGACGAATTTTTTAGACAATAAAACGCCAATTACTAAAATTTTAAAAATTTAATTTTTCTTTATGGCCTATCTTGAAAAAAAATTCTAGTCAAAATCTGAAAAGTATGCATAGAAAGAAAAGTTTGTATACTCTTGTAGTCTGCAATTGGATCATTGAAAATCGATCCATTTTAGTAATGTTGAAAATATATCGAATTTTTTACATTTGACATTCTACATGTAGAATTTTACATTTTCATATAAATCGACCGAACGCTCCTATGACAGCTATGAGGTATAGTTGGCCGATTTTAATAAAATTAAAACCGTAATTCTAAATCCGTATAAAACCGCTATATTGCGAAATTTATAGAATTACGTTTAAAATCAAAGAAATTAAAATTTTTTTACATTTATTCGCCATCATTCCTATGACAGCTATAGGATATAGTACTCAGATTTCGGCCGTTCCGACATATATACTGCGAGCTAAAGAAATAAGACTATGCTGAAAATTTCAGCTCGATAGCTCAAAAACTGAGAGACTAGTTCGCGTAGAAACCGACAGACAGACATACGGACATGGCTAGATCGACTCGGCTGTTGATGCTGAATATACTTTATGGGGTTGGAGAGGCCTCCTCCACTGCGTTGCAAATATCATGGCTAAATTATAATACCCTCTGCAAAGGTATAAAAACTGAAATTTGCACAAAAATGTCAAAAAACATTAGGCGAGCAGCAAAGTGACTGCAGCTGCGTACTTTTTATACCCTTGCAGAGGGTATTATAATTTTGACCAGATGTTTGCAACGCAGTGAAGGAGGCATCTCCGACCCCATAAAGTATATATATACTTGATCAGCATCACCACCCGAGTCGATCTAGCCATGTCCGTCTGTCTGTCCGTCTGTCTGTCTGTCTGTCTGTCCGTCTCTCCGTCTGTCGGTTTCTACGCGAACTAGTCTCTCAGTTTTTGAGCTGACTGACGCCATATTTTAAAAGTATTATACTTGTAGCGTCAGGATATTAAATAAAATAAATCTAAATCTAAATCTATCGGGCTGAAATTTTCAGAATAGTCTTATTTTTTTAGCACGCAGTATATATGTCGGAACGACCGAAATCGGATTACTATATCCTATAGCTGCCATAGGAATGATGGCGAAATTAATGTAAAAAAAATTTTAACTTCTCTGTTTTTCAATGCATTTCCATAAATTTTGAGATATAGCAGTTTTTTATGGTTCTAGAATTACGGTTCTAATTTCATTAAGATCGGACCGCTATATCATATAGCTGCCATAGAAGCGATGGGTTGATTTATATGAAAATGTAAAATTCTACATGTAAAATGTAAAATTTACAAAATTCGATATTTTTTCAACATTACTAAAATGGTTCGATTTTCAATGATCCAATTGCAGACTGCAAGGGTATACCAACTTCGGTTTACCGAAGTTAGCTTTCTTTCTCGTTACAGCTTCCTTGGGTGGCAGAATAGTAGTCTGTTGGTTTTTGGTGAATTAATGAAAATAACGCGGGGAAAGCAATGCACTACAACAAAGACAACGGGAACATGATCGGAAACGCTAAGGGGAGTAGGGGCGGGCACCACAACAAAGATTGATGATCTCGTTCAAGGACTTCAAGCTTGCTCGTGATGTCAGCTAAGAGCGAGACCATATGTTCATGAAAGGAAAAACGCTATTTGCTTCATATCATATCTGACTTCTGAGCTTCTTCACATATAAAAAGGATTCTTGAAAAATCTATCCTACTCGAGATTAAATTTAAAACTTTATTCCGTTTTTATACCCTTGCAGAGGGTATTATAATTTTGCCATGATAGTTGCAACGCAGTGAAGGAGGCATCTCCGACCCCATTAAATATATATTCTTGATCAGCATCACCAGCCAAGTTAATCTAGCCATGTCCATCTGTCTGTCTGTCTGTCGGTTTGTGCGCGAACTAGGCTCTCAGTTTTTGAGCTATCGACATAGTCTTATTTTTTTTTGGCACGCAGTATATATGTCGGAACGGACCGAAATCCATAGGAATGATGAAAAACATACAAGTTAAATATTTTTTTACTTTAATTTTACCAACTTATTTCTATATATTACGAGATATAGCTGTTTTTTACGGTTTTAGAATTACAGATATAATTTTATTAAGATCGGACAACTATATCATAGAATAGAAGCGGTCGGTCGATTTACATATATGAAGACTTAAAATTCTACATCTACAATATAAAATTTTAAAATTTACAAAATTCGATATTTTTTCAACATCACCAAAATGGATCGATTTTCAATTATCCAATTGCAGACTGGAAGGGTATAAAAACTTCGGTTTACCGAAGTTAGCTTTCTATCTTGTTTGTTTTCTGTGTTTAAATTATATTTGATACCAAAATAATCTGTTGCACGCAGATCAAGTTTGTTTTAAAATTTGGCACCCCTTGAAAACTTTTGTCTTCATTCGTCGGTCACACTCGACTGTAGCTTTCCTACTTGTTATACCCGGTACCCATAGGGTACAAGGGTATTATGGGTTAGTGCCAACCTCTGTCCGTCCGTGTGAAACAACAGATGTCAGAGACTATAAGAGCTAGAGTTACCAAATTTGGTGACAACATTGGAATCTGTTGCACGCAGATCAAGTTTGTTTTAAAATTTTGCCACGCCCACTTCCGCCCTCAAAAATCATAAAAAACGTTAAATAAACTATACTCGTTTTTTTCGGGATAAAGTTAATAAATACAAAAAAATAAATAAAATAGAGCGGACGCTTCCTGAAAATTTCAGTAAAATCGGATGATAAATATGGGAGATATTAGCAATAAGGTTAGAATTTTAACACACCGCCCTAAGGCACTGCTGTTGCAAGCTTTAGCCGACAGGTGGCGTATTCGAGCCTTGGCCGTGCGATATAATGGCGCCAGCTGCAGAAGAAATGACAAAAGAATATAGCAAGAAATGACAAAAAATAACAATATTCATTTTTTGACGCCGATCGAGCGGGTTTTTATGTTTTCCTATAAAATGTATCATTCATATTTAAGTATGACATTAAATTTTTAAGGTCGGGAGCTAATTCGAGAGGCGATTTATTTTAAGAAGTATCGAAGTAGACTATTATAATGTATG
>VNKF01004335.1:0-71866 GCA_008044355.1 Drosophila lacteicornis
ACAACTATATCCTATAGCTGCCATAGGAATGATGGTGAAATTAATGTAAAAAAAATTTTAACTTCTCTGTTTTTCAACGTATTTCTATGAATTTTGAGATATAGCAGTTTTTTATGGTTCTAGAATTACGGTTTTCATTTCATTAAAATCGGACCACTATATCATATAGCTGCCATAGAAGCGATCGGTCGATTTATATGAAAATGTAAAATTCTACATGTAATATGTAAAATTTACAAAAATCGATATTTTTTCAACATTACTTAAATGGGTCGATTTTTAATGATCCAATTGCAGACTGCAAGGGTATACCAACTTCGGTTTACCGAAGTTAGCTTTCTTTCTCGTTTATTATATATTTTTGGGAAATTTAGATCCTAATTTAAGCAGGAAGTATTATATAGGAAACCCTTACTTAATTAAATTAAGGTTTCTTTAGTGATTTTTCAGCAAGATTTATATAACAAATAAATTGTATTTATACAGTATAATTAATTAATTAATTAACCTATATAATATCATCATGTTCGATATTTAATCTTTTTCTAGTGAAAATTTAGCTACTTTTTAAAGGAATTAAAATTATAATATCTTTATAAAATGTTTTTTTCAGTTAAAAATTGTTTTTAAAGTAATTTCAATGATTTTTTCTCCCAGTGTATGCAGATGCTGCGAAAGAGTAAAGGGCAGATTACAGCAGCTTAGCCTAGGCCCATCTCCTGTAAGAGGGAGGCCCTGTGGTCATTGCCGTTGTCCTGCGGTGAGGATTCCTTGATTCCCCGCGAGGCCATCTCTGTCTATGCGCTAAAATCCCTCGCTTGCCTTGTCTTTCGATGCACGGGCTAATTACGGTCACACTTGGCTGGAGATGACCACAGTTTCGGGACTGGGACTGGGATTGGGCTTGTATTTTTATTTGTTTTTGCTTTTGCCATCCTCGGACCACGTCCTTCGCCCGGTTGCAACACCTTTTATTGTTGACAACTTAAGTAAGGCGACACCCCAGGTAGGAACTGGTTGCCAGCTCTCTCGGTTCTTGCACATTTTGCCAAGACTTGTGCGGTCGCATAAATATGCACGGGTAGACACTGATAAAAATATATGAGTTGGTTAGAAGATTAAGGAATATTTTAGGAGATTTTTTTATTTAAAAATGCCTTGACAATTACCTGTTATAAAATTTGGAATACTTACATCTAAAATTAGTCTTTTAAATGATGAGATTTTGAATATTTACTTCTTTAAATCCATTTTTTGCTTTCATTATTTATTTTCATTAAATGACTTACATAACATTATTTTAAATATATTATTATTTTAAATATACAATTAAATACAGTTGTTTATACACCATTTTATATATTTTTCTTTGAGCTTCTCTACATTTCCATCAGTTACTTTGTAGTTTGTTTATTTTGCTCTACAACATTCTTTATTAATTTGCCTTTTTCCTCTTTTTTCCTTTGTATTTTCGATACATATTTACATATTCTATTTTTTGCAGTGTTCCCACTATTCACCGTAAAAAAACAAACACTTAAAATGTGCTTTCTGCGCTGATATGATCGATCTGTTGGCCAAAGAACCCAATGCCTTTGATTGATTGTCGCCGCGGAGTGGAACTCTCACTCTTAGGCACTCACCGGGGGATTTCTGGTCCCAAAATCTTGACTCGTGTCTCTCCCAAACACAATCCCCTGTTTGTTTTGACCCACATAACACAACAGCTGGCCAAGAGAAAAAAACCTATAAACCCGAAAAATACTAATCGGGATTAAGGGAAGAGAAAGGTGCAAATGGCACTTATTGGGCGAAAACACCCCAAGTACTAGGTACTCGTACCCCTCACAGCTTGCGGTTTCTAAGCCCCTGGATCCGGGAACCTCCTTACCTTTCTCCTTGGCGGGACTTAAAAACAAATCAATTTTGTTCTCTCCTGATTAGCACACGTTCTTGTGGGAAATACTTCAGTTGTCCCAAAGTCAAGAAGGAAAAACAAGGATAAGGGACTTAAGACCTTGTTTTCATGGGGGTAGAAAGGAATCTTATCTTAATTGATCAGCTGCCAGGGATAGCCAAGGATATCTGATGGAACTGAGAGCTATATAGGTTACTTCTAATTAAGCAGGATTTTTTCTGGTGTTCTAAGAGGTTAATGTTATCGGATTTTGTTCATAAATAAAAACCTTGATCTTCAAAGTACTAGGAGAAGATTACGAATATTTATTTTGTATAATAAATATGAAATATAATAATATTCATTTATTTACATTCAAACATCTATATATATAATATTATTAAATGCCTTAAATGTGATTATATATTTATAAATTCTAAATTAAATTATAAAAAACTATTATTTTGATCATATTTCTCATAAAACACAAAAATAAAATGCCATTAAGCTAATTTCTCTTCAAAATGAAGATATTTTTCAACTATTTAGCCCACTTACAGAGGGAATTCCTCGATTCCTCAGGTGCCTTGCGTGTGCTATTCCCATTTCTTAATGTTTTATGCCTTTTTTTTAGCAATCTGCTGGTGAACTTATTCAGGCAACTGTTTTCGCTTATTTTTGGGGCCAGGCAATCGTACTCCATAAAAGTTGATTATGATTGCGGGGAGGAGGTGTCCAGCCATGGACCCATCCGTGGCCCCCTTTGATGTGAGCGTTGGTCCGGTCAAAAGGGGTTAAGTGCGGCCCTGATGAGGGTTAACTAGTAGCCATCTGGAGCAGGACACACGCACGGGGATCTCGCATCATCCAATTTCGCCATCATAATTTCGGTGCACGAAACGATCCGACATCCAATAAACGTCAATCGGGGTTCGGGGCCATGATTAGCAGCAGCAGCAGCAGCGGCAGCAGCGAGAAAAGGATGTCTGCTGCTGCTGCTCTCTGGAAACTTGTTTCTTCCTCAGATCTGCCAGCGACAGCTGTTGTTGTTGCCGCTGGCTTGGTAATTGACCAGTGCCCAGGCCATACTGTACTAATTTTTGCAAAAAAAAAAAAAATGCACAAAATAATAATAATAAATTGGGGCGGGTGCCATCAGGGGTCAATTGTATCCTGAATTCTTATAGATTTTATGTAATGTTTTAGGGAATTTATAATACAAATGTTTGAAGATTTAGCTAGATTTCTTTGAAGATTTGTAGGAAATATAATATAATTACTATTAATTCATTAATATAAATATAACTCACGATCTCTGACTGAAGAAAAACAGTCTGAATTTTCACAAAGAGTTTCTGTAGGTCGAGTGTTTCGGATATGGGAAAGCCTCCTCATTTGTTTTAAATCGTGAATTAAATGCCCATAATTATTTCTTCACATGGCAAGTAAACCGCTCCATTTCCTAATCTTATTATTGTTTATTTTTTTATTATTTGTTTATTACGAGTTTAAATTTATACAAAATTAGAAACGCTATAAGAAACAACAGATTTTACTTCGCATTTCATAGAATTATTAAAGTTTATATAAATAAATATGCCGAAATCTATGAAGAAAATCCTTTAAATATATTTTTATAAAGTGAAAGATGTCGTTATTCTTAAGATAAAATGAGTTGATTATTATTTATCAAGGAACCCATATAAAAATATGTTTTATAGATAAAGGTTGGAAATTACCTATTTATAATAAGCACCTTGTTGGTAAATAATTGTTTAGGAAGTGACAAGTGCGCGTTTTTTTAAAGTTATTAATGCACCCAAAAAAAAAAGAAGAGTTTAACCTTTCTACGTGTTGTCTTAAAAGTATACTCAAGCAGTATAATGAGATTAGTATAGATTTTATACTTCAAAATATCAAATGTATACTCCACAGTTTAGTTTTTATACTCTATAGTTTCAATTGTGTATTTTTGTGTATTATTTTTATACGAACCTACATCGAAAATTCGATACCATATCGCGTTAGCTGGAATTTAGTGCTTTTCTGTTTGTCGCGTTAGTGATTATTATGAAATAATGGTGCAGATGAGTAAAAAATTTATACTTTCGTAGTATTAAATTGATAAGTATCTTATTAAAAAATTTTTCATACTCAAGAGTATAGAATTCATGTAACAATCATATAGGTTCTATGATGATTTTTTTTTGGGTGTGGGGTATTAAAGCTTCAACGAATAAATATAAAAATATTGAATTCCAACTTATTTTCAACGTAAATTTTAGTTGTTTTTTAATAATGTGGAATTTAAGTTTGTAGTTTTCTAAATAAATATCATGAATAATTTTTACAGTACTCATGAGCAGATTTTGGCCACCTTATCTTTCTTATTATGAATTACACTAGCTTACAAATTTATATTTATTTTCGACCCCTTTCTTTCCGCCTAATTTTGAATAACAATAATAATATTATGATTTTCAAGGGTGAATAAACTGTGGCACGGCTCAACTTACTAGGATATATCCTTTGACAACAACTGAACCTGGTACAGATGGCACCATGGTTAGCCCAGACTGTCTGGGTTTTTGTCTGAAAACAGGATTCGCTCCCCACAAGGATTCGGCGGGATTCCTGGATTCGAATTCGGGTTTTCTGTCTTAAAGTTCGCACATTGTATTCTCTCCGCGCGCCGTGCATATATTTTTGCGCTTTTGTTTTGGTTCTCGTTTCTACACTCCGTCTCCGGCCACGCCTCCTCCGCCGCGCCAGCTCCTGACTGACTCATCAGCGCCATCCGTCGGCGAGTCTCAACTGTACTTGGCCGCGCGACGCCATAAATTAAAATTATGTTGTAAGCACACACACAGGCAGGCACACATGCGCACACGCACCGCAAAAACCAAGGAAAAAAAAAAAGAAATAAGGAAAAATAAAAAATAAAAGAAAACACACACAACACACACTTAAGAAGACAAGAGAGACGCGGCTTTGAATGCGAGTCCGGTTCGCTGGCAAAAAAAGAAGAGAGAGAGAAAAAGAATAATAAAGAAAAGAAATGCAAACACAACAGAAAGCAAAACCAAAACAAGCTGCGAAAACAAGGCTCTGAATAGGCGAAAGCCCTGATACCCTAAGGGAAAAAGAAGCAACAAAGATTTGCAAAACAATTCGCTTTGTCACAGTTTTTTGCAAATTTTTGTGACAATTCGATAATATAAACCAATTCTATAAAAACAAATAAAAGGTATCTAAATAAATATGAGGAATATATTTTATATATTTTTTTAACTAAGAAAATATCATGAGATTACTAAAAGAGCAACATTTAAATACATTTGGTATATTTAAAACTCTTAAAGAAGTTTTTAAGCAAATAGAGTTTTAATACAAAAAAAATCTAAAATAATAAATTTGACAATTTAATATATTTTGGAGATATTGCGAGAGCTTTTGGTTTAATCCATAAGCCCCAAAATAAAGTAGAGTGCAAAAAACAAGCAGAAGCAGATCAAAAGGAAGAAGACGACGACAACAAAAACGGGAAAAGCAACAAGAACAACGACGGCTGCGACGTCGCTGAAAATTGCAGCTTGCAACATTAACATGTTTTACGTGCCACAGATCCGATACGATCCCATCCGATCCAATCCCATCCGATCCCAGCCAAAGTTGAGGTTTATAGGGCACAGAAAAAAATTAGATCAATGATTGTATTGTTTTTTAAAACATTATTGTTGTTATTATTTCATTTTAAAAGAAAATCTTGTTCTTGAGAACTTTTAGAAATATGCAAATTCAATTTAAAACATTAAATATAAATGGTTTATTATATAATTTTTAGAAATTGTAGCTTTAAGCTCCGTACTCAGACACACGAAAAGTGTTTCTAAGCAGTACGATAGAGCGAGAGGGTGGCTTAATGCTTAGGAACACTTTTTGCGTGTCTGAGTACGGAGCTTTAAGCTGTATATTAATTCTATTTAGATTAATAAAATAAAATACTTACTTATAGAAATTTTAAAATCAAGTATACATTAATCAACTTGACAAGCATCTGGGCAAAGTTAAAGACATAAATGCTTTACTTTACTTATTTAATATTTAGATTTAGATTTATTTAGATTTAGATTTATTTTATTTAGTAACCTGCCGCTACAAGTTTAATACTTTTAAGTTATTGCTTCAGTCACAAACATATTTCATAACTTATTAAAGATATCTTAATATTAACAAGATTTATTAGACTTATTGAACAAATGATTTAGAAGTTATATTATTTATAATTATAAGATTTATATTATAAAAACAATATCAGTAATTAAACAAAAAAGTAAGCATAATATTCATACTTAAATAAATTAAACCGCTTCTGAATCATACAAAGTTATTAGAAAATGTATTATAAAGACAGAGTTTAAGGGAATTTATAATTTTGGCTTAAGCTAACACTTTATTTATAAACAACTGCTTATATCTACTAACGAAATTAAAAATTAATGTATTATTTTATTACATCATTATATTTATGAAATTTTTAAATATTGTCTTTTATATTTTTTTATAGTGTCTTGCGGCTGATAAAGCTTCCAACTCAATCCCAAGCGATCTGAGGCGAAGCAGAGTGGCTTCGGGTTGCCTCTGATCTGCGTACGAAAGCTATTTAGCCAGGATGGACTCGAAGGGGGTCAAGGGAGCGGGAGTTCCCCTGGTTTTCCCTTTTTTTTATAGAGGAAGTCGTCGAGTGGTGGACTGGTCTCCTGCGGAAGGAAGTCGCGCCTGTTCCGCAATTTAAAGCGCGAACAAAGGGGCCTCCACCGAAAAAAAGATTTCGCATGGCTTGAATGCAAATTACGGCAGAAATGTTATTGAACTTTTCGACAGGCAGACGGAGATGATGCGCATTACGTCCATATGAGATGACAGACTTTTGGAGGACATGTGTGTCCATCCATAGGAATCTCTTCCATGTGTTGGCAATAACTTGACTTCCTTTTTTTAAAGTGTTGTTTCTGCTCCTGACACGCCTACAAGTGTCTGTCTTATAAGTACAGTGAGCAAAATGTGTTTAATTATTTAAATTACTTTGATAATGGGAGGCCATTAGAAAATTTAGGGTTTCAGGTGTTATATTAAGTAGTTGTGATTTTATTTTGGAGGCAAGAAAAGATTCGTGTCAAGTTACTTGATTTTTTGTTTTTTGTTTTAAAAATTACAAAAATACCTTTGTCTTCAGTTATGTTATTTTAGTAAGAGTTTCCTTGGTAAATAAATGTTAAAAAGATTGATAAATTTAGGGCCAAGCTCATTCAAATTATTAAAGAATTAAGCACTACACCCAAAAAAAAATTCAACATAGAACCTATACGATTGTTACATGAATTCTATACTCTTGAGTATGAATAATTTCTTAATAAGATGCTTATCAATTTAATACTACGAAAGTATACATTTTATACTCATCTGCACCAATATTTCATAATAATCACTAACGCGACAGACAGAAAAGCACTAAATTCCAGCTAACGCGATATGTTATCGAATTTTCGATGTAGGTTCGTATAAAAATAAGACTCAAAAATACACAATTGAAACTATAGAGTATAAAAACTAAACTTTGGAGTATACATTTGATATTTTGAAGTATAAAATCTATACTTAACTCGTTATACTGCTTGAGTATACTTTTAAGACAACGCGTAGAAAGGTTAAACTCTTGTTTTTTTTTTGTTTGGTGTACATTTTTGTCACAGTGCAGACGGGCAGTGAGAAAACACTTTTAATTGCTTCATATTCCAAGCCGTGCCTGGCACACCGTGGCAATGGAACCGGGAAATTGGAGTGGGAGTGGAGATCCTTTTTCCCCCGGCCTGCCTGCCTTATTTATTGCAAACAAATGACATCTTCGAGTGGCGCGGCAAGTATCCACTTACAGGGCATCCAATTGCCGTCGCAATTGTTTATCCCTCCGATATAGTTCGGCCCGAAAGTCATTGAGAAGTCACAGGCGATTTGATCTTTACGATTGCCGTTGTACTTATGTGTATATGTAGTACCTACTATATTTATGTATTTATTGTATAGTTTTGTGCGGGCTGTGATCTCGGGTTTTTCGGGTAGGTAAAGATTTTACGACGAGGAAGGGGATTGGGAATTTTCATGTTAAGCCGGAAAATAAATAGTAGATGAGATTTGCGGATAGTTGGAGTTTCCTGAGTAAATGATTATTTATTAAAACTTTCTCAGAGATTTATGTTAACTTCTAATGATAGATGGTATGCGGGATTTATGGTAAATGACCTCATGGAGTTTATTTCCATATATTTTATTACAAATTCCATTGGATAAACACTTCTTCCTCAAAAATAGTTTACTATTTAATATTTAAGCAGTAAAAACACTACTATATATATTAAATATAACACTATAAACTCATATAAATTACATACAAATAAAGAAAATGCATTCACAACCCAAATAATCCCTGAGAACTCATTACATCTCATTACAAGCCCCTGCGATCGCCTTCAAATGAAAATGTCCAACCGATAAGGCCCCCCCACAACGCCAGAACAGCTCTTCCCATTGCCGCAAGGACGAGAACATGAAAATGAGACGATTTAGCATGAAAATGAAATGAAAACGATGTGTGTACGTTGTGGCATAGCCATTACACATGTAAATCGGACTGTTCGGACCCCGTAACCCCGGGGGAAAAAAAAACACAAGCCAAGGGACGACAACTGAAAATCCACAAATTTATATGTAAACGATGGAATGGAAAACTGATCAACATACATAATTACCGCGCTCAGCTCCGAAAATTTCCATGGGTAACGTGTGAACCGAGAACTGGATCTTCTGGCGGAGGAGTGTGGGGGAAAATGTGACGGCGGACAGCGGACGGGGGGGACGACAGTCCGCAGATAATGTCGAGTAGGGAACCGTTGACAACCGCTCGGAGATTATGAAAATCTTTGGTCATTGGGTTACGGTAACGGGCACGGGGAGAACAGAACTAAGACAACGACCGATCGGGGGTTAGTTTCGTATTAACATAATCGATGGGGTACAGTGGAGGATCGACAGAGGGTACATCATAAAATGGACAATAAAATAATTGAGAGAATTTTTGGGGTCTTGAAATTTAAGTTTTATTATTAGAATTTTAGGAGATTAGGAAATGTGTGAGTTAATATTGAGCACGACTAAGCAAGTGAAAAGTTGGGTGAACAACAAAGAGACAAAATAAGTGAGGAACTGAGAGAAGAACTGAATGAACAACTAAATGAACAGCTGAGTGAACAACAGAGCGAAAAAAAGAGTGAACAACTGAGTGAACAACAGAGTGAAAAACTGAATGAACAACTGAATGAACAACAGAGTGAATTATCAACAGAGTGAATAACAGAGGGAACAACTGAATGAACCACTGTTTTACTAATTCGTTTTTTTCCCTTATTTTTTCCTAAAATTCTTTTCCAGAACACAAGGTTCCCTCCATCGATGGTCCACTGTATTTCCTAAGGGTTCAACTTAGTATCTAAGCCAGGGGACGGACACACAGACAATTACTTAGTTGTGATACTTGAATGCACTTACGGAAAGGAAAATCTCCAATCAGCAGCCACGACCCCCTACTGATGAGAGCGTCTCTTCGATTTTTTTAACGGCCCCGAAAAATGAGAAGGAGAAGGAGATACCGAGGCCGATGCCGATACCGCCAAGAGACCTGATATTCGAGTCGAGGGTCGGGGTGCTCTTCGCTCTTCGTTCTTCGTTCGGTGAAGTGGCAAAAGCGACGTGAAACGTTTTCCAAAAAGGATAATAGCACCGAACCGGCGAGCACTAGCGCATATCAATGGAAGGAAGCGTTTAACGCTAAACACTTGAAATGCCAACCCAAAAAAAAAAATCAAAAAACAAAAAAGAAGTAAAAATATAAACCGAGAAAGTACAGAAAATAAAGGCATGTCTTATCTGCTGGCACATAAAGTGCCAAAAATTATGGCAAAAGGAAATCGGACGTATTGCCTGTCACAGTCAAGGGGCGACGTGAGATTTTGGGTTTTTGGAGATTTTGGAATTTCTTTTTTTGTGTTTGACTGGATCCGAATGGCTGTGCAGTGCAAGTGGCATCATAATGTTGTGCACCCTTGCTCTGGAAATCATAATAAAGACAGTGAGGAAATGACATCATTTTTGGGATTATGTGCGAGAGGATAATGTAGGTTATTATAATTTGTATTCAGAAATATTTAATAAATATAATATTGTAATTTAACATACATAATATTAATAACTTGCATAAAATAAAATTCAAACCCATACTATCTTAGCTATTGATGTTTTGCGCATTCCGTTGTTGTTACTAAAATCAAATAACGTAATTAGTTGATTAATGTACTTACTTTTTTGTGTCTGTCATGTATGTATGCATATATTTTTTTTCTGTAGATTGTTAGCATACTTAAAATTGTTTTCTTATTTTTTTTTGTAATAAGAAAATCGAGAGAGCAACGGATATTTTAATGTTTTGAAATTTTAGATGACGCATGTAAAGTAAACTGTGGCGCCATCTGTTGAGTTATGCCAATAACTTAAATACAATTGGCAGCACTATTTTAAAGTCGACTGTGGCGCCATCTGTCGAATTATGCCAATAGCTTAAACCCAATTGGCATCACTTTTCCTTGGGAAGTTGCTATTTTACGTGGCCAGATGTCGCTTTATGTAACTAACCTGTAAAATCAACAAAACTTTAGCACCAGATATTGTAAAGTGCCTGAAAGTATGCCATTTTTTTTACATTTCGCCTAAAACTAAAAATTTTAGCTGCAAAGTAACCCAAGAATTGTAATAATAGACGAACTCGATTATTTTTAAATATTATCTTCTCATTTATTTAGATTCATTAAGTTTTCATTTTCATTTCTCATTTCTCGTTTCTCATTTCTTATTTCTCATTCTCAATCAAATCTGTATTCGTCATGCCAATGTTCTTGATCTTCTTTGGCTCATCATCGTTTTGCCATGAGGTCTTGTTTAATGCCAAACTGAGTGACTTTTTTTCTTAGATTTCATTAATATTACTTACTCTTTCTTGCATGCTATTATGTATTTGACTTGGTTTTCAGGGGTAGATTTCATTTTTTTTTTTGGTTTTTCAGTTTTTATTAATTTCATAAATGATTACGCTTTTCACATACAATAACTACATATATATACATAGAATATACATATATGTATATGTATACGGTATTCTGAGAGAGGCGAAAACGAAACGGAAACCAAAGTCGGAAACAAAAAGACAACGAAAGCCATCTCTATGTTATATATAAATATACTATATAGTAGAGGTCGCCCGATCGGATCGAGTGCTGTGGTAAGTAATTGTCCGAATTCATATTCTCGTTCTCGTTTTCATTTCACATTTATCGAACCCTTTCTGCTCTCCGGCCTGAAATATTCGAAATATTTGCAATATTTTCGATCTATTAACACCCTAAAGCCCTTTTAAGTCCTCGCTTCGGTGCCTGTGTGTATGTGTCTTCTGTGGCTGTAGTTATTCTTGTTGTTGTTGTTTTTGCTGTCGGTAAATGTAATTTTATAAACTTCCAAAATATTAAAAAAGGAGGGAAAAAAAAACTGCCTAACTGTTTGCCCAGTAACGCCAGCGTTACGTGATTTATATGTATATATAATATCTCCTCGTTCTCCACGCGATTGAAATGCCGAAACGCAGAGTTCTCACTTGTTCGGCATTTCAAGCGGTATTTCCTTGCTTCTAACAACCGTCGCCAGCGCGCATTTTATGGTATCTTTAAGTATATTTTTAGTATATTTTGTTTTTCGTTTTGTCTCGTGTTTTCTTGTCATACTTTTCACTTTGTTTTCGTCTTTGGTGTTTTTTCATTTCATTATAGTACAAAACTTGCCATTTCAATCGTTTGTGTTATATTTTCTCTCCTTTCTTTCCATTTTATTTTATTTTTTTTTGGTATTTTTGCCATTTTGGTATCTGAGGGTTTTTTTCTGTCTGCTTTTCGTATAGTTATAGATACACATAGGTAATATATAATATATTTTTGTATGTATATTATTAAGTTATCTCAAAAAAAAGTTCTCATTTACGGCTAAACAGCACAACAAACAGTTATCATTTTTTGTTTGGTTTCCTCTCTGGCTACACACTTTCTTTACTCGTACTCGTAATTACCTTCCAAAAAATTTGGCCAACCTGTGTGCTACAAATGCGCTGATCTCTCTCGCTTTCCCTATATAAATATTTATATATATGTATATATATATCTCTATATAAGTGGGTATCCTTGCACGACCGGAGCTACTACATAACCGCGTATGCGCTAAATAGTAAGTATAATATTCTCTAAATAGTTATATACACTGATATAATTGGCGGCACGTCAATGGGAAACAAAAAATCGGGAAAAATACACGCGTACGTTGCGAGTGTCTCGTACCAAGTGGACACGGTTCAATTTCAGTCAAAAACTGGCTGCCTTTCGAAATAGAGTCTGCTAAAACCGGATGGGTTTACGGATTTCTGGATCTCTGATGGGGACAGTTCATTGGATAAATAGACAGAAACAGAGATAGAGAGAGAGAGAGATGCCTATAATTGGGTTGTATCTTTCGGTTTTGCTAACAATTACATTTAGATACTTTGTCGATTTAACTATATAAATTGCTTGTGTGTGTGATGAGTTGCTGTTTCGGATGTGTGTGAATGGTGTGTGATGCTTTGCCTACTTTTGGTTTTTTTTCTTTGTTTTTTTCTGGACTTTAAATTCATCGAATTACACACGCACAGAGATTACACGTACATACAACATCTGGTTAGGTTTTAAGTATCTTCAACTCGAGTATACATCAAATGTACGTAATGTAACTGCACCGTGTGCATATATGTATGTATGTATGCCTAGGATATATCATATATCATATATCGTATATATAAATGTAAATGTTCGGTTAATACTCTGGTAAGTTACATAATCGTATAGGCTACACACATGTACCAGTTGTAATCTTGTAATCGTTATCGTTATCGTTATCTGCTTCGGAATCTCTCTATATATTTTTATTCGGTGTGTTTCCGGTTTCCGGTTCTATGGTTCTACAAAAACACATCACTCACAGGGAAATTCGTGTTACAAATACAATATACTTTTCTTAGTTATTTTCTAACGATTTTCTTTTTTGGTTTTTGGTTTGTGTGAGAGGAGAAAAAAGTCGTTTTGGTTTGTTTTTTTGTTTTGTTTTTTGTTTTCTTTCTTTTATTTATTTCACTCAATTTGTTGTTAAAGTAGCTTGGTTTTTTTTGTTTTGTTTTGTTTTGTTTTAAGTTCGCCATGGACTTGCCGTTGGTTGGTTGTCGCAACTATGGTATAATTAATTAATATATGTATGCATGTAGGGTAGATATATATCTTGCTGTACGCTGTATCTTTGCTGAAGGTCGATTAAGTTTCGAAAAAAAGGTGTGTACATCTGAGAAGCGCACATTTACAATGCTGCTTAAATTGCTATAAAGTATTATCTTGTTCTCCACCGACTGACTACAACTTCAACTTTGTCTTCAACAATATATATATAACTTCTCTGCCCTTCGTCTGCGAATAGGTTTAGGTTTAGTTTTAGTTTTTAATGATATTTTTAGACCATCAAGGTTCCGTTTTTCATTTCTCATTTCATTACATTTCACATGTCGTATCATATATCATATACTCTATATGATAAATATATATATATTTGTTACAAAAAAAAATTGAACTATTTTATGCGCGGATCCTGCCCGCTTAAACACAAAAGAATCGTATGTATATATATATATAGCACTAGTTCTGAAAAAAATAATGTTTGTTGGGGTAATAAATTAATAACAATAAAACATAATAATAGTAAACAATAGGTATATGTATATATGTAAGTATGTAGGTATATAAATTATGCGCGTTTGAATTTGGCCTGCCACATCGATCGATCCGCGCACCAGCGCTGTGATCGTGACTTTACACTTGCATATAGCATATAGCATATAGCATATAGCATATAGCATATAGCATATAGCTTTCTTTTCCTCCTATAGGTATATAACTTTATAGGTTTAGGTGTATAAATTATATCGTATTATTATAGCCAATGACTTTTTCGTTTGTATTATCTTTCTGCTTGTTGCCTTTAGTTGATTTTTGTGTGTTGCATTTTCGCTTTGGTTTTGGTTTGGAAAAACTTAAAATTGTGCTTGCCTTTCTGTTATTTTCCTATTTTCCTTTTCTGTCGAAGAGTCTTTTTTTCGTGTGTGCTTTTGCTTTTTGCTTTTTGTTAAATTCATGTTCCCTCCTCTTCTCCTTCTCTCGAAATATTCCCCTTCTCTTTCGTGTCTGTGTGTTTTCCTTGCTTTGCATTTGGTTTTTAAATTGTGTTTTTGTCAGCTTAGTAACTAGTAAATAATGATATATATGTATATATATATATAGTAGTTATATATAGCGAAAAATATTTGCGAAGACAGCGTTTGACATTTATTTCCGGTTTCTCTCTTTCTCCTTTCTAGCCTTCCTTACTTTCTTTCATTTCCCTTATTTAACACTCTTCTTCTGGAAGCAAAACGAAATCGCAAATTCAAATCGAAGTTGAAATTGAAATGGAAATTCTTTAGCTAATTGTACAATAGTTTTCCTCTTCCATCTTCTCTCTCAGTTTCTAAATTGCTCTCCTCTTCTCCCACTTAGTTTTTATTTATTTAATGTGTGTGTTTGTGTTTTTTTGGCTTTGTTTTCTTTCATTTAGTTTAGCTGCAAAAACATTTGCTAGCTGCTTGTTTTAAATTCGAGTCCAACATTTAAATTATTTACAAATAATATTAAAAAAAAATATTTATATTATATTTATATATATATATATATATGTCTACATATACATATATATTACTATACAAAACTACAGTCAGTCTGTAGACTGTTTCCTTTTTTCTTTGCTTTGTGGGAAGGGATTCAATTTAATTTAGTTTAATTTAAGTGTTTGCTTTCAATTTGTTGGGTTTAATTCACTGGATTCTTACACTTTACATGTGGTTTTTCGCTTCTCTGCTTTGTCTAAAATCATAAAAAATTCAATACGTGCGATGCTGCGTTATCGGCTATCGATTATCGGCTATCAGCTATCGTTTATCAATCATCGAGTAAAATGAACCTGTTCCGGGCATGCAAAAAACAATTAAAACTTAAACTAACGTATTTAATTACTCACTCCCCCCTGCTTTGGGGCTTTAATTAGTTCGGTCTGCCTTCGGTTTAGTCAAGGTTTTAAAACAACAGTTGATTACTTAGGGGGGGAGTTTTTTTTTAACAGAAATTCATTTACAACAAAAATCGTCTATATAGGTTTTTTTAAGGGTGTTTTTGTGGGCGGGACTTTTGGTATATTCTTAGTATTTAGGTTCTATCAATTGGGTTTCTCATTCTCTTTGCTTTGTCTTGGATTTTCTTTTTGTTTTTTTTTCTCTTTTTGTTTTATGTTTAAGAATATGTAAGATTTGTGTGTTGCTTAGCTCTTCCTTTGCTCCAGTGTATTCAACATCAATCTCATTTTTTTCCATTAAGTAAATTTCTAAACTTCCTTTTTTTCGTTTTTTTTTTTCTTTCTTTCTTATTTGGTTTTTGTTTTTCTCTAGGCTTTATAAGTTAAACGGTACTTTTGCTATTGCTGTTTGGTTTTTTGTTTTGTATGCTTTAAACATTTGTTTAATATTTCCTTAGTTTTTTTTTTTTGATTTTTTTTTTTTGTGTTTTTCCAAGAGTTTTTCTTTGTTTTTTTTTTTTAGTTTTTCCTTTTTGGCTTTGCTTTCTTTGTGGTTGTGTTGTGTGTGATGTGTGTAGTGTGTGTGTGTTAAATAGTAGTCACTAACGTAGTAGGAAAAAGTTGTGAGCCTTTTCCTGTAATTTGCGATAGAATCCCACGACTCTCCGTCACATTCCACCGTGATGCTGCTGGTTTTGGCTGCCACCCGTCCTGGGCGCCATGCCACCACCGGCCCCGGTGCCGCCTCCACCGCCACCGCCCAAGGCTGAGGTGGCAGTGGTGCCCGTTGTGGTGCTAGAAGCGGCATCCACATCCTCGTCGCCCTCCTCCAGCTCGGCGAGGTTCTCCTGGTCGGACTCCTCCAGGGTTACCTAAAAAGGGTTTACCAATTAATAATACAAATTAGAGTAAAGTTAGCAAGGACTCACTTGAAAGCGTATCCTATCCTCCTGCGGATTCTCATCGACCCCCGATGGCGGCGGCGATGGCGGTATCATGCTCTGGTAGTAGTCTCTGTTCTCTTCAAGCGTGTCGAGTATATCCTGGGCATCCGGATGGACCAGATCGGCCCAGGTCTCCCACAGCGGATGGACGATGTAGTCGATGAAGCCCACCTGGGACTTCTCAATGGTGGCATTATGGCGATCGCACATGGGACTGATATCCATGCCCGACTCGCGCTCCTTGTCGCCCTGCAGGAAGAACTCCTCCATGAGCAGTGCCACCCAGCGCTTGTACAGCGGCAGCGGCTTGGTGGGATTACTCAAATCGGCGCAATGCACCAGATTCTCAAGCACCTGATGGGATAATTCATCGATTATTACCATTACTTTCAATTAATTAGGGGTCAGGTCTCACCTGTATGCGATCGGTGTAGTTGTCCAGCAGCAGGACTCCGGAGCCGGCCACCTTTTTGGTTTCCACCATTGTCTTCAGGTCGGCCAGCAGGCTCATGTGCTTGGACATGTCCGTGGACAGCACAATATCAATAACCATTTTCCTCAATGTTTGGCGTTGTTTCCTGTAAAAATAACGAAGGTTTTTCATTAGAAAGAAGCAAGAATTATAACAAGAAGGTAGAATATAACAGTTATCGGTTGCTGTTTTGCTTGTACATTGCAGGCAAACTTTTAGTTTTGGCTTGATTTTGATTAGAAATCAGTTTCAGAACTCAACGGATAAATATAATAGTTATCGATTGCTGCTTTGCTTGTACATTGCAGGCAAACTTATAGTTTTAGCTTACTTTGATTAGAAATAAGCTTGAGAACTCAAGGGATAAATATAACAGTTATCAGTTGCTGCTTTGCTTGTACATTGCATACAAAATTCTAGATTTAGCTTATTTTGATAAGAAATAAGTTTGGGAACTCAAGGAATAAATATCAGCTATCGGTTGCTGCTTTGCTTGTACCTACATATATAGAAATAAGCTTGATAACTCAACGAATAAATATAACAGTTATCGGTTGCTGCTTTCTTGTACATTGCAATCAAACTTTTAGTTTAAGCTTATTTTGATTAGAAATAAGATTAAGATCTCAAGGGATTAATATTATAGTTATAAGTTGCTGCTTTGCTTGTACATTGCAGGCAAACTTTTACTTTTAGCTTATTTTGTTTAGAAATAAGCTTGAGAACTCAACGGATAAATACAACAGTTATCAGTTGCTGCTTTGCTTGTACATTGCAGGCAAACTTTTAGTTTTAGCTTGTTCTTTTGAACTTTTTGATCCTTTCAGCTTTATATTCACTTACTTTTGCATATTACAGAATATATCACATCCTTGATTTTGCAATAATTTAAAGGCAACAGCTAAATGATGATTTTCCAAAACAGATTCGTCATTGTACATTAATGCTAGTTCGGAACCTGCGCGTAAAATATATAATAAGTATATTTGTTAATATAATTATTATTACAAAAACCGTTTGAGATACTCACTTGAGTTAACCAAAAACTGATTGGTTAAGCCGGGATGATCCACATCGTGTATGCAAGCGGCGAACAGGGCCCCGCCCACCTCGAGCGGTGTGAACACGCCCTCCAGCGCTGGAGTATTGAGTAGCACGTTGGTGCTCTGGGTCACGTCGGCGGCGTGGAGCGAGTTGTGAAACGGATTGTCTTTGACGTAGTGGTCCTCCAGAGTAGTCATAAAGTTAAGAAAAGTTTTCGGTGGTATCATAAGACTGGTCAGTAATTCTCTACTCTGTAGGGGCAAAAAGGAATTCATTTAGTCAATTATATTTAATAATTTAATTATGTCGAGCGCACCTGAAATATGGTGTATGCCACACAGGTGAGCGGCCGGTTAACGCTAAACTCGCCGATGCTGAATATCTGTATGCCCCAGGTGTCGAGCTCGCCGAGCAGGGTGCCCAGCTCGTTCTCCTTGGGCGTCTCCACGCCGAACGTGGGCAGTCGCTCGCCGGTGAAGCTGTTGGTGTGCGACAATGGCCGCTTCACGCCGCTGATCTGCGACATGGGCGGACCGCGTGGCGAGCGACTGCGGTTGCCGAACTGCTGTCCGGTTGTCTGTGCGCCGCTGCCGCCCGTACCGCCGCCGGCAGCAGCTGTGGCGGCCACATGCTCCGGATTATCGTCCACGCGTAGCGACGGCAAGTCGAACTCCTGCTGCTTGTCTGAGGTGAGAAAGAATAAATGGATAAATATAAAATTAAGTAATAATATCTATAAATTTATCTTTATATTATAATTAATATTATTATGCTCTAAAGAATATTTTTTCCTGTGTTATCATTTATTTATTTAATTCTTAAATAATTGTAGGTTTGCTTTTAGTGATTTTCTTGTGCTAAATCTCAGCTTAAATAAATAGTTTACTTTGCAAAGCCTTAATTTATGCTTGACATGGTTTTTGTTCCTATTTTATTTCATATAGATAATGGTTTTGTATTTACACCAGAATATTAACTAAAAGAAAGATGAAGATACAAACAAATCAAATATGCATAGCATAAATAAGAAAGGAGCCTTGCGACTGGCTTATATCCTGTAAATATATAATAAATGATCTGTAGACACTAAACAATTTAAATTTCTAAATTAATTATGTGCAGCATTCTTTCTCCCATAAATATCTTTGCCTTTTGATTAAATCTACCCAAACTTTAATCACTCCCAGCATATACACCGCTCCAAGTGCCCGATTAATGGGCTCTAAAATCATCATCATCATCATCATCATCATCGTCATCGTCTGACAAGCATACACACATCCCAGCATGTGTACGCCCACATAGCCCCGGGATATATCAGACTGCTGGCTGGTTGACTGACTGACTGACTAAGGAGGAGGCGGAGGGCCAGGAGTGGGTTAAGGCAAGGATAAGGCAGCTCTCTGCCTGCGGATGAATGTGTGCGCCGAGCGAGTCCTTCAACCCGTGTGTATTTCTCAGGGCCTTCTTACTGGGTGCTTAAACAGCCATATAAATATTCAAGCGTTCGACGGGGCAAACAAGCAAAACTTTTGCAGTTTCCCATTCAAAATTCCATTGCCTACTTTCGGGCGCACCGCCGCCACCACCACCACTCAGCCTCTCAGTCGCTCAGTCGCTCAGTCGCTCAGTCTCACAATTGTTTGTTTGCCATGTTTGCCAGAGGAAGAGAGAGAGAGCAAATTCAAATTGCCTGTGTGCATAAATTAATATTCATTTCAAATTCCAAATTGCGTTGAATTTTCAGTTCAGTTTTTGCCAAAGTGAAAAACTAAAAGCAAAGCTACACACAAATGCCAGCAAACATGGGTACGTGGCAAATATATGCATAAAATGCGGTAATGTTTCATAGTTTTTGGGCGTGTCCGTTCAACTGTTGCGTACTTAAAAAATTAACAGGGCGTAATGTAATCCAATGTCCGTGTAATTCGAATCGATCAATTTTATTGCACGCGCGCTTGCCATTAAATGCGTATTTATGTTCAGGCTTAAGTTCTGCATAAATTAAGCTGGGGTTTATTAAAAGGCTATTGTCAATTTTTAAAATGGGCTAACGGACAACAATTAGGATCATTTCATCATTAAAATTAAAGGAAGTAAATATTATGAAATTTGTATAGCCGTAATTAGGAGCTTTAATGTTGAATAACATCTATGTTTGTAGTCTACAATTTTAATCAACTTTTTGGAAAACCTTTGAACGGACAGACAGACGGACGGACAAACGGACTGATAGAAGGATATACTGACGGACAGACAGAAGGAAGGTCAAAGGGACAGACAGAATGAAGGAAGGACAGACTGAATGAAGGAAGGATAGACAGAAGGGCAGATAAACGGAGAGACAGAAGGAGATAAAGACAGACAGGCAGACGGACATACGGACAAGGCAGGATCCACTTGACTAATCAATAATATATAAACTTCTGAGCTTCTGAATAAAATAATAATAATAATTCCCTTTGCCAGGCTATAAAAATAGTTAACTTTCTTAGGTAATAATAACAATAAAAATAAAAATGAATATTAACAAATTGTGATCATATTAATCTAGTAAAATCCTTGCAACATTTATAGAGTAACTTACATAGATTCTCTCTGCTATATTTATTAGGTACAATAGTACGTATCGTTTCTCCTTTTTACCCTTTCGAGTTCCCCAGTTTACGTAAGTTCCAATATTCCCCCCGAGCTAATAAAGTTTTCTTTTTTCTAGACAATTGATAATATTACCCAAGGGATTTTAGTGTTCCTCCTTCTTTCCTTCCTGGAAAAAGAAAATAACGCACATTTTCTTGTGCCAAACTCTATCAGCTTGACAACGCATAAATTTTCTCCCAAAAAATTGTTTTAGCTTTTCTCCCCCACGGGGAAAATGTCTTTGGCCCCCTTTTACGAGTCTTCTCTACGCAAAAAAAGAAAGAAAAAAAAACAGGAAAAAGAAATGTATTCACCTGATGTGTGTTTTGCATATGTTCCTCTGATTCCGCTTCAGATTCAGATTCAGATTTGGATTCCCTTTGCTATTGCTGCGTTCCTATAACGATTTCAGGTGCCGAAAGCTGTTTTCCCTTCCATCATTTTTTCTTTCTTTCTTTATTTTTTCTGGGGGGATTTTCCCTCTTTTCTTTTTTTTTTTTTGACTTTCGAGGTCGAGGCTTCTGTTTCAAATGAAGTGTTACAAATGGACATTAGGCAGTCGCCTGTGTGTGCGTGTGTGGGTGTGTGGGTGTTTTTGTTGTGTATCCCCCAAATGCGATTTTATGCTTGATAAACTACGGCAACAACAAGTTAGTTGGGTTAGGCCTGAAAATTCTAGTGAAAAAGGCGGCCTTAGATCCCGAGAAGGTCACTCTGTCCACTCGCTCTCCCACCCTCTCTCTCACTCCCCCCCTGTCTGTCTCTTTCGCCCGGTTCAGTGAAGCAGAAATATGGACAAATGTGCAAATATGCCCGATACCCTTTCTCTCCTTTTTTTTTCCTGTGCGCTTTCAACTCTTTTTTTTCTCTGCTTTGGCCTAGGTGCGGCGTTTTTGTTTGTCCACGCCCCCAAAAACACCGACCACCGCCTCTTTTGCACAGAATGAAAAATGTAGTGGAATAATAGGTAATAATATTTATCGAAATGAAGAGTTATTTTTCTAAATTAATCGATATCGATAACGATTTGTGTATTTTTTCGAGGAGATTTAAATTAAAGTGCAGTTTTGAGAGAAAACATTTAAAATAAAAAGTATAGCTCTTCGGTTTTAAAAAAATAATAAAATATATAAAAAATAAATAAATAAATAATAATAAATAAATAATAAAATATATAAATAAAAAAATATATAAATTATAAAAAAATATAAATTAACAAATGTGATACTGATACTGACTGTATATCCACTAAATGCTTGTCTTTAAAAATATATTTGTATGTTTTTTGGCATAAAGTCGAGTTTTAATCTGTTTCTTTAAATATTTTTCTAAATATAATTAGCTTAATATTTTGCAATAAACAAAGCCCTTAAATATACGGACTTTTATAAGCTTAAAAGGAGAAATTAATTTTTTAACAAAAGTATCACAGATCCCCGTTTCCTTTACTTTTTCTCTGTGCATTCCCCCCGAAAAAATAGCTTTCATTCCTGCACGGAGTGCCACAAAGTGGCTTTGGCTTGGACAAAGGCGGTAAGTGGAAGGCTGGAGGGGAGAATGGTTGGAAAAACGGGGATCGGGAAAATCCGCAGAGGGGTTACTTTTGAACAAAAAAAAAACAGCAGAAAAGAGGGGGACGCATGTGGGTGCGCGCAGAGGTCTCCGCTCGGGGGCTTGGTTCGCAGGTTAAACAATGAAATTTCCACTTCATCTGTTTTTATGCTGCTCTGCATAATTTAATTTTGCACTTTCAATCCGAAAAACGCAGGAAGGAGAAACAGAGACATCGAGTTTGGTTTTCTCTACGAAAAACAGTGTCCTAGGTATAACCTCCCAAAAGGTACAAATATTATTCGTTAACTTGCAGAAATTGATTTGTCAAAAATGATTTATTTGTGTTCGAAATCTTTTAAGGTTTATGGAATTTCAAGGAATATATTGCAGATTTTTTGTTTATTTCAAATAATTTTAAATACATTCTTTATTATATTTAAAATTGCAATTCCTTGTAAAAATTCCTATAAAGAAAAGTAGGAATATTTGCATTCTTTAACCCACAAATTTCAGAGTATTCCATTCCCGACTTGATTTCTTTATTTTTCTTTAAAGCTCATCCCCTTGATTTGCATAACTTTTGCTGGCATTTTTTTGCCCTAATTTGTTGGCTCTGTGGATGGAAATGGAGACGGAGATGGAGATGGATGGCTGGCTGGTGGCTTCGGCTACTTTAACTTTCGTCCTACGTTTTCCCCACGGCTTTTCCGCTTTTCTCCGCATTTCCCCTCTGATATGGTTAATGCGATTTTATTGCATACTTTGGCGAGCCGAACGGCAAGAAAAACTAAAAAAAAAAAAAGCATGAGCTGCCTGAAACAAATTGCAGCCAGCGAAAGTTGAAGCCGCAAAACATCTTGAATAACTTTGGATGGGTGGGGTGGGGGCGTTAGAGGGTTAATGGGGTTCAAAAGGGGAGGGGGCCAGGACCCGGGCCCGGGCCCGGCTCTATTGATAGTCATAGCTTCTGCCACTGATGATGATGATGCGGAATAAGGGGTAAATACAATTGGAAATCCAGTTGAATCTCCTCCATCTGATGTGGGGCGGAAATGATTCGAGTGTTGGGATTGTTGTGCAATTGTTTTGCAAAAAACTTTGCCATCCATCTTTGGAAAATAAATTTCCATCGTTAGGTGGATCGATCGATATACGGGTAGATTGAAATTGAGCTGAATGTCTTGAATATCTCGAATTGTACTAAGCTAGTTACATACGTAAATTGTTATATCTTAAGGCGGCTTCTATCCAACTTAAATTTAATTACTTATTTAACAGAGTTATAAGCTTACCCAAAAATGTGGAACAGATGTATTCGGAAATCTGATTTCCCGATCTGCTAGATTCGCTGAAGTGTGACAGCTCTTTGTTGAGCATCCGTTTGAACTGGAAAAGGAATATTTTAAAATTTTAATTTGGGGTTTTAATTCTTAATAAAATTGAGGTTTACAGTTAAACTTTATAAACTCGAGAATCAAAATGATTTAACCTATGCCTCTGATTAAAAATGTTTGTGAATTAAGTATTTTATAGTATATTTCTGTGACTTATATCATGATATATTTTTTCAAACATTTTTCACATATTTCATTTTAAAATTTCACTTCGGTAAGTACATTTCTCTGAAGCTTAAACATTTCAACAAACAGGTGTCATCGAAATCTCTAGAGATTAAAACGTCAGTTGGACATGAAATTTTGTATTCAAAGCTAAGCGAAAATGGACTTTGGGTACAAGCTTAAAATATGCAAAAATATTAAAGCGTCTTTTAAATTTATAATTGTTTTCTATATCATATTAAAAATTATCCATCTCGATAAATATGGAGAATTAGGTGATCAAAAAATATCGAAACATTTTTAAATTTGATTCGATTATGAGATAATATAGAACACATTTTTAAAACAGCATATAACATTTTTCAAGAAATACAAAAAGACACTATTATCGATATATTCAAGAATTTTCGATAAATATCAGAAAAATATCAATATATTTAATATGGATTTTAAGGCTTTTTAAAATACTTAAATTCTTGGATTAATGAAAGAAGTATGGCAGTAAATACATTTAATTATCGATATATCGTAGCAAAAACATATCGATATCGCTTAATATGGGCTATCGTAATTTATGTATCGATTATTATTTTTGCTTTTTAATAGCTTACTTTGAGTTTGAAAAGTTCTGACTGGATTTAAAGTAATCAAGATCGATAGACTCACCTTAAGCGAGGCCATGTCGGAGACACTGCGATGGGTCTGGATAGTCTCCAGCTGATCGAGGCACCAGTCCAGCTCCTCGATGGTGTCGGTGGCCAGGCGGGTGTAGGCCTCCTCGCCCTGCGACAGGGGAACGCCCGCCGGATTGGAGGAGCGGGCAGCCGACGAGGATTGTGTGGGCCGCCTGGATCTTGGTTGATTAATACACAATTTTCCACACACACACACGCGCGCACACACGCACACGCACACACACAAAGGGAGTAGACAGGGGTTGGGAAATGGGGGCAGGGTATCGGAGGGTTTTTGGGGTTACAGAGGGATAACAAACAAACAAAATAATCGAATAATCGAACAATCAAACAATCGAACAAACGAACAATCGAACAAACATTGAGGGGAGCGTCGTGAATGGGGGAACGGGGGAAAGCAGGTGAAAATGCAAAATTAATGACAAATGATCGCATGATAATTAACGGGCGGAAATGGGCGGGAGGCGGGGCAGCGGGGGGAGTATGGTGTGGTGTGTTTTTTTATTTTTATTTTTTGGTGACGTAGCATCATGGTGTGGTGAAAAGAACACAACATTTAGATTTTTGGTGATTTTGCAAAAGTTTGCACACACATATACACATATGCAAAAAACGGTTAAATGAGAGAGACAGAGAGAGTTAGAAAGAAAAAGAGAGAGAGCAAGAGAGAGCGGAAGAAAGAGAGAGAGAAAAATATTTATATTTGTGAACAAAATAATTGTCTGATGTAATTTTAATTTTCTCTTTTTTTTAAATTTCTTCGAGGGCCATTTTTCTATTTACAGCAATCTCTGCAATTTTCAGGGAGGGGGTCGGATTTCGTGGGGCCTGCAGGGTGTTAAGGTTAGGGTGTTAATGGGGGTACGTACATCCAAAAATATTAACCCATTTCCCACGACAAGGCATTGAGGTATTATGTACATTTAGCATGCAATTCTTTATTTATTTGTTATAAGTTAAGATTTATATATATTTTTTTTTAATATTTAAAAATACTTGGGATTTTTTATCTTTACTGTCTTGTTAGCAAGAATTTTTTAAAAAATTCCCAAGTTGTTAGTTGGAAATACAAAAGAAAAGTTTATGTTTACTAATGAATTAATTTTTAGCTTGTTTAAAGGGTTTATATTATATCTTTGTTATTTTTATTTTTTATTTTTCAATACTGGCCCTTTGTTTTTGCCAGTGTCTTAGGGTTTCAGGCGGGAAATGGGTTAACAAACGTCGAGAGTTGGTAGTTGGTGGATAGTCACATATTCAAACAACCAACCAGCGAACAACAAACAATGGAAACCAGAGCCAAAACCTAATGAATTTCCCTATTTCCCGGTTGAACAAACGCACTAAAAGAAATGTTGTTTCTTTTTGGAAAATTGTCACAGCAATGGCTTCTCTCTCAAATTTTAAATTCTCTGCCATAACTACATATATAACCATAACATGTGTATATATTTTTTTTTTTTGCGGAAAAATCATAGAGTTCTTTTTTTGGCCGATTTCTCTATATATTTTTGGCACAGCCACACAGGGCGCTTTTGCCGGGTTCCAAAAAGCACCTTCAACCTTTTCCAAGGGTTATTTTTGCAGTATTTCTTTTTTTTTTTTTTTTTTTTTTTTGATTTATCCATCTATTTTTCCATTTTCTATTTTTGGCTATTGTTGTTATAGGTGTCGTTGTTCGCTGGTTTTGATTAATTAAAGTGTGAGACAACAAAAAACACACCAAAGAGCACGAAAGAGCGGGACAGAGCGAGTCGGTTAGAGCGAGACACAGAGAGAGAAGACAGAGAGAGAGAGAGACATAGAGAGAGAGTGAGTGAGTGGGTTAAAGCGAGCAAAGAGCAGGCAGCACACATAGGGGTTAAAGGGGGGGGGTTAAAAACAGACTGAGATTTTAGTACTTTTATTCTTCTTTTCGGTTTTTTTTGTGTTTTTTTTTTTTGGGGTCAAGTACATCTCTTAGTACACAAACAAATTGAAAGTCTCCGTGGCAAAGGGGCAAGGGACAAGGGGCAAGGGGCTCTGGGCTGGACAGGGTCGGGGCAGGGGGCAGGGGCCAGGGGTCACAGAACACTTACTTGTTTGATGCTGGAACATTTGTCAGACTTAATAAATTGTTGCGCACTGAACGTAAACTGGCTAAAATTTGGGCGAAAGGCGTCACAATGAGATCCTCGCCATGGCTGTAAAAAAGAAATATCCAAAAATCGTAAATAATAAAGAAAATATATCATTTTATTAGTAACAATATTTTATAAAATATATATATATTTATAGGAACCCAGAAAAGCCAGAGGACAACATGCAAAGGCCGTGAAATATTTAATATTTGCTTATAATTGGAATACAAAATATGTACACGGTTTATAAACCCTTACTAAATTAATTATAGTGCAGACATTGATTTTAATTATATAATATATTAAAAGGAAATAAAAATATTTAAAAAATATATTTTATAGACAAATCTGTACAGAATCCCTCGTTAAGTAGGCTTTGGGCCCTCCTTCAACACTAATTCAAGTCGCAAAAATTAATCAAAGATATATGTCTGCCATTTACGATATTGTGGTTATAGGAAAGTGTGTTTGAAAATCCATAAAACTCAATCAACTGAAACCGCTTACATGGGACAAGTACAAGTTACGGAAGCTCTTTGATGCATTGCCAAAAACCAAACAAAATCAGCAAAAACAAGACCATAAATAAAACGAAGAATTTTAAACGAAATTTTCCTAATTTATTTATCCTTATAATATATATTTTGTTGTATTTTTCGTAACTATTTAATTTGGTGTGCGCTTAACATTTATTTTTTGACTAGAAATTAAATGGCAAAATGTTGTTGTGAAAATTCGGAAAGAAATCCAAAAAAGAAAAAGGTCAGTGAATGTCCTTAACGCACATATACACGGGTGCGTGTGTGTGTATATATAAAAAGGACGCCATGGCGACGGCCAAGTTTCTGTCTCCATCCTCCTTCCCTTTTTATTTTTGCAATTGAAAATTCCACAGAAATTGTGGAAAGCATACATATAGAGGAGAGGAGAATTCTCGGGGCCTGGGAGGACATCGGTGGACAAATATTTAGGGGGCAGGACAGGCAAATGCCTCCTCGGAATTTTGATTTTTTTTTTTTTGGCTGTGCTGTGTGCCAAAAATAAAACAAAAGGAACCCGAAATTTAACAGAGAAAAAAAACAGCAAAAATCGAAATAGGCAAAAAGCGACGCGAACGAAAAAGTTGACAAACAAAAAATGGCATAAATTAATAATAATAAAAAAAATATAAAACGCTTAATGCATATAGACGGCTATATAGTTCAGACACACATAGATGCCAGTGACGTCACTTATTAAGCAGGGCGCCAAGGAATTAAAATTAATTGGAAGAACGAAATTGGGGAAAGAGCAAAAGGTGCTTTTGGGAAGGATTTAAATAATAGTTTTATAGATTTTATTTGTAATTATTTATAGCATTTATTTATATTTAATTGACTGTCTTATGTTACATTTAATGCAACAAAAATTAAAATTAAATATAGATTTAAGGAAGGTCTGTATGTTTTATAGATTTTTACATTTAATTAATATTGTATGACATTTCTTTGACAAGTTCTTTTATAAAATCGCATTTGAATTAATTATTAATTTAAATCAAACCTTCTAGAAGCTTCAACTTCAATAAACAAATCCCAATTGAATTATTTAAATAACCAATAAGCCCACCAGCGATTAATGCCTGTATTAATTAAAAACCTATCACTTTTTTGGGGTCATCAAACCCTTTTCATTTTGCCATTATTTCGACGCTACTTTAACCGCTAATTTTTGTCACTCATTTTGCACTCTGGCCAAAATTGCCAGACAATGAAAATCAGTCGAAAATAAATAAATAAATAAAAGGGCGGCGAACGGGAATAAAATATGAAAGGCAATTTCAATGCGAGCATGAAAAAATGCGGCTTTTGACGCATGTAAAATTGACCTCCTTTGCGGCCATAGCCACAACAAAAAGGCACTACAAACAACCAAAATTAACAACAAAAAAATATGAGAGAGGGAAAAAAAAAATGAAAACACAACAGCTCATTTCCAGGCTCCGTGCTTTTTGTGGTTTGCTTTCCCCCCATCAATTTTCCGTGTTTTTCTTTCACTTCTTTCATCGCTTATTTGCTCAACACATTTTCCGTTTTGTTCCGTTGTTGTTTTCATGATTTTTGGCACGTCGCATATAGCGTGAAAATCGGCCAGTTGTGACAGACATTATCCATCGATGACCGCGAATGAAATAATTGCAAAGAAATCAGTTTCACAAACAATTTGGGATCGTTCACCCGCAAAGAACTTTGGGGAAACCTCGTTCTTTGATAAATTTCCCTCGAAAACAAATGATTTTCAGGGCTCTTGTATTTTTTTTGTTGTGTGCTTCCACTTATTTGTCATTCTATTTAAAAGACAGAAAGGCGTTTGTGTGAAGAACATTTATTATTATTTTCTTCGTTTTTCGATTTATTAATATTGCGACGCATTTTCAACACGCCCCCAAATCCCAAAAAAAATATCGCCTCTTTAGTTGAAAAACACGGTGACTCATTGGCAAATAAAAGGAAACTTAAACTAAAATTAATATTAATGTTCAAATTAAGTGAGGAATTTCTGTGTCCAATTTAAACCCTAAAACGTTTCCCAGAAAATGTCACATGAAATATAATTCCTGGAAGAAAATCTATTACCAAAAATATTCAATTTCCTTTCATTTTCATGTAGTTATTGATGCGGCAAACGTTTCGGTTTAAAGTTGACTTGCTAATTTTTCAGGGGAAACTCACAATAAAATTGACCAAATTTATGTCTTATTCCCACTTGCTATTCATCTATTAAAAGCCTAATGACAAGTCACGCACACATTTCCCACTTTCTACACCTTTGAGTTCTTGATAATTGATACAAATGGTTTTACGTCTGTATAAACAATTAGTCCTAAAAAAATGTGAAACATCAAGACAAATAATAAATGAAAATTCCCCGAATTTGTGGTGACCAAAAAGGAGAGATTAAAAATATATTTTGTATTTTCTTTTACGGGAATTGGGGAATTCCATTATAAGATAAATAATAAATTAATTAATTATTAGTTAATGTAAGTGAATTAAAAATTCAAATAAGTTAGAATTTAAAAATTGTGCCAATTAAAATGTTAAATAAATAAGGCGGAGAGGGCTCTCGGCCCCAGCCAATATATTGACATGAAAATATTCGGAACCGCCATAGATCATAATTAATGAAAGCATATAGAAGACACGCTGAAAAACATGAAGCATAAGGCAGCTTGTTTGGTGTCATTAAATTGGAATATAAATACATGCGCATATATCTCTCAATCGTGCGGGGCGCGTATAGAACTATTTCGAGAGCTGCTGCTGCTGCTGGCCGGCCATAAAAGGCCCTGGCAAATCGAAGATATATATATTATATATGCCCCGATCCTGGCCTTTACCTGCGGTGCGACTTGATCGAGAACATGTTGTCCCGATCGGCCAATATCGTCACGGCCAGATCGTCCTGCAGAATCGAGGGTATCATATTGAAGAAGCTGTGCACTCGCGGCAGCGACTGCGACGAGGCTGAGTTCTTGTTCAGCATTTTGTCGTAATTTTTTCGCACAAACAATAATAACAACAATAACAATGGCACGGTAAAAAAAAATAAAATTAATTAAGTGAAACGATAACGAAAACGAAAACAACGATCACTGCTGTTGGCCCACTTGGGCCCACTGGGAGAAATATCTTTTTTCAAACTTTGCGGCTTCCACAACAACTCCCTTGGTATTATCTATTTTTTAACTTGCTTAGTCAAGGGATTTGACAATTGTTTGGTTTATTTTTCCTTCTATATTGTTATGTATTTTATTTATTTGTTCTATTAATTGATATTTGAATTTTCCACGAGCGCACGCTGACCGAGAATGAAGCGCGTCCCGCGAAAATACAGAAAATACAGAAACCAAACACACAAATCCACAAAAGTGAAAAAGAAAAATTATAGTAGACGAATCGAGAGAGAGAGAGATGGAAAGAGCGAGAGTGGCGAGCAGAGAGCATCGAGCAGCTGAGAAACAAATTATATTCAACTTAAAAAAAAATATTTCTACTCGCTTTTGTGTGTGTGTGTTTATGTCATTTTCATCATCAGTGTGTTGGGTGTGTGTGTTTATTTTTATTTTTATTTTTATTTTTGTAGTATTTTTTGCTGGCTTTTCGTCTTCATCAGGCAACAACAAACACATTTGCTGAATTATTGAAATACAGGGTGAATTTGTATAAATAGTTAAAAAACTAAAAAAAACAATTAAATAATAGTTTTAAGAACTCCAAGCTCTCAAATATAAAATATATATATTGTAACATTGATAGTAATGAAAATTCAATAAAAGAAACTATTTATTTGTAATTGTTTTGGAGTTTAGACTTCTCAGAAATTGAAATCTAATGCTTTAGTATTTTAAAAACTATTTTAAGTTAATTAAAAACATTTTTAAACAATTCAAACTGAATGTAAATCATAATATATAAAACCTAAGCTCTTCTTAAGTTTTTGTAGTAATTTTTAATTATATTAAAATTATATAAAATACTTATTTAATAAAAACAAATATAAACCACAAATATTTGGTACGCTTTTCTAGCCAAACACGAATCTTTGCTTGAGAATGTTCCTTTAGCGTAAATTTTTCATAAGAAAATAGAAGCCAGAAGCCTAATTATTGAATTTAAAGTTCATTTTGATGTTAATTTAATTTTAAATCAAATAAAATACCCAATTATTATTTTTAATTTAATTTAATTTCCATAAACTGAGAGAGAACAACACCCTGTAGCCTGCGTCCTTGCCTGGCTGGCACTTCATCATCATCATCATCGCAGCAGCATTCGGCAGCAGCATTCGGCAGCATCCCAGCCTAGAATCATTATCATCATTATCGTCGCGATTATTCGGAATGAGAGATATGTAGCTAGAGCTACCTCCGACGCTCGAATAATTTAATTTTCATTTGCAGTGCCCCTCTAGTTTGTATTTTTATACAACACACACACACACCCCTCACTTACCTACGCTAATGTTTAATAAATTCTCTGCCTCTCTCGCTCTCCCTCTCCCCTTCAATTGCCGTTTTAGTTGGCACTTCGTCGGTCGGTTGTTGTTGCTGCTGCTTCTGCTGCTTGTTTCTTGTTAGTATTAATAATTTTTGTTGTTGCTGCTGCAGCTGTTGGCATTTGATTAACGCTCATTAGCGTCAACAACAACAACTCGCACATCAATTTTTAAATACGGCAATTATTTTAATATCTTTCGCATGATAGAAGGAGGAATAGCAAAGGTTTTTGAGAGGAAGAGCGGACACCGAAAGAATTGGAAAATCTCTCTCTTAAAAAAGGAAAGGAAGTGGGTTAAAGATTTAAAATCATAATTAAAATCTATTGTTATTTAAATATATATTTATAAATATTTCAATTTATTTATATTATTTATATTTATATATATTTCAATTTAAGACTTTAAGAACTTCAAGAGAATTCTTTTAAGAAATAAGAGCACACCGTAAAAGGGTTATGGTCTTTAAAAAACATTGAAAATCATGATAAATACATGAAATAAAATACAAAAAATAAAAACCCTTGAAAATATGAATTTAGTTTAATATTATAAATATTTTTCGGCTAAAAACTATAAGAATTTCAAAAGAAATTTCTTTAAGAAAGAAGAGCACACCGAAGGAATTGAACAGGGTCTTCAAAAAAGAAAAGTGAGTTATACAATTAAAGTCATAATAAATATATTAAATTAAATATAAAAAAATTAAAATAAAAACTCTTGAAACTATGTAATTAATTTAATATTTATTATATATTTTGCAAGTTAAAAATCTAAGAAACTCAGGAGAAATTCCCCGAATAATATCTAAAAACTTTAAAAACATATCTGTGCCTTTTTAATTTCTTTCTCTGTTTCTCTCGGTTATTATTACAAGAGTTCTAATAATAATTTTCGGACTGGCAAATTGTTCTTTTGTCTCTTTTTTTTTTTGTCTATTTAGCTAGACGTGCCACTTAAGTCTGATAACTGGGTAATATGGGGCACATTACTCATACGCAGCGTGCGCCAAATTCAGCAGCAACGGTGCTTCATTCCGCTTTCTGGGTGGCTCTGATTTCACATTTCGTCCCCAGAGTGCAGCCTCCCACAGAGAGTCTCGCCTTTATTGCATTGACCGAATGACTGACTGACTGACTGACTGACTCACTTACTGACTGAGCGATTGTAGTGATTACACACACCGCACACACCCCGCCCGTCTGTCGTAAACAAAAGAGCTTCGCTCGGGTGCTTAACATTTCGGGATAAACACTCTCGTGGCGGGGGACGCAGCCGAGTGCAGTTGGAGATTTATGGGATTTATGCAATCAAACAGTTTCTAACCACATTTGAAATAAGCTGCCTTGAGATCAGAGTCGACTATAACAGCTGGAAATGCCCATTAAAATGTATAATGGACTTGTCCTCTGTACTGACTGATAGAAAGCCAGTCTTGAATCAGCTTCTAGATTTTTTAGGCTTTAAAAATTATCCAACTAAATCCTTATTCAATTCCTAGAATATTTCGGGTCCCTATTCCTTATTCGCCTGGCCATATCATGGAAGACTGCACTCTTGCACTTGCAGCTCTCGCTCCCGATATTAAAGCACTTAATTTGCATTTCACTTTTGGCTCGACGCAGCAGCAGCCATTTCCCATTTTCCTCTTCAGTCAGCCTTCTCCTTCCTTCCCTCAATCTGTCTGCCATTTCCATTTCCATGCCGCATATCGTGCTATAAAAATTTCTATTTTTTTCGCTGCTGCTGCTGCTGGGTGTGAATGACAAATCTGCAATGTGCAATGCATTTTCATATACTCTCGTATATCTATATAGAGGAGGAAAGTATATAGAAGTGAGCCTGCACATGTGTACACTTATATATGTATATATATATTAAGGCTAAAATTATGTGCCCGCAATCACGACGGCTCGCTTACACTCTCAACGCACATACACTGAGATCTAGATGTTAAGTTCTTCTAAAAAAAATATATATAAATGCTTTAAAATTATTTTAAAATCAATAACTCCTCACTTCTGATTGAATGACATTTAATCCTAAACTGAGAATCCCTTGAATAAATTTAAATTTATTTTCTAGATACATTTCTTGAATAAAACATGAATTTTTCTCTCTACACGACTCATATTCCGGCACTCTCACACATTCCTACATCGGGCAATTGAGGCAGCGGCTCTTCTGGGCAGAGCAAATTTAATGCACGGGAAAAATGTATTTTATTTAGTTGAAGCATCCCCTTGGCTACCGCCACGTCTTGAGCCATATTTTATGGGGTTTTTCGTTTTCGTTTTCGTTTTTCTTCGTGTGCCAGCTTTCCTTGGGTGTCACGCTGCGTATGAATAATGTGAGCGAGTACGTTACGTATACGCCCGGTGCGACGACACTGCATGTGGCAAGCAGAGAGAGAGAGAGAAAGCGAGCAAGAGAGTTCCCCTTGATTGACTTCTGTCAGCAATTATTTCATTTTATTTATTTTCCCTAAATTTTTGGCACTTGGGCTAACAGGAAATAGGAAATGTTTTTCATATTTAAATTAGCTTTAGCTTTGGCCTGCACTCTCGAAATACTACAAGCGTCATTCGCCGTGTGTGAAATTCCTCTGGCTCAGGTCGAAATTCGGTCTGCAACTCGTGACCGTCGAAGACAAATTGAAGTGACTCAACAAATATTACCAGCATGTGAGCGTTATGCATAGACGGATGACTCAAGTCTTATGTTCTTTTCTCTTTTCGTGGCGAAAGCTGGGAAGTTCAGAGTTCAGTGAACTGACGACACAAACAGAGGAACTCGACGGAGTGGCATTGTTCTACGCGATATATTTTTAGGTTTTCCTAGAAGGCTTTGAATTTATTTTGTACAATCTCTTTTAAATTTTAAAAATTAAAACGAAATGTTGGTGATTTATTTAAAATAGCACATGTTCTCATATAGCCGAAAATGCGGTTGAATCACTTTGGCTACTTGGGGTCAAAGCTTGATTAAATATTTCACTTGGCTGAGATTTATTTAGAGGTGCCAGGAAATAATATTTATTTATTTATATAATTTTTGTAAGCAACCTTTAGTTTAATATATAAATAAGTAGGTCAATCCTTAAATTTAAATAAAATAATTGTCATACATTACCGTTGCTGTTTTCTTTAAAAATTTACATATAAACAAACTCCCAAACTTTCCACCAATTCTTATCACATAAACCCAACCATAAATGCAATATATTTAATCATGCAACGAAATGAAATGTTGCTTAAATTAATCAAAAGAAGAAAGGTCAAAAACCATAACGAACAGTGGATAAAATGGCATAAAATTTCCTATTAAAACGATATATTATTTTCTCAAATAATTCTATAAAAAAAGTAAAACAAGGACCGCATGCAGTTCACAAAATGCAGGGACAGAGACAAACATCAAATGCAAAGGCAGGCAACACATAACGATAGATAGATAGAGATAGATAGATAGATGAGAGAGAGAGACGGACGATATAAGGTTGGTCTCTCGGCATACGTACGATCGGTCAACGAGTATAGAGGCTTCCTGTTCTTTAAACCTGGAAAAAGGGTTACAATCTTAATAAACAACGATAATACAGACAACAATCAAGGGAAGTTCACTAAGTTAAAATGGGGGAAAATAGGGGGTAGTAGGGGGAATAGGGGTAAATAGAGGGGAAATATATAGGGGGAAAACGTAGCCAACAAAGAACACTGGGCAGGGGAACAGCAAGAAAATAAAGTATAAAAAATATATAAAAATAAAATAGACACAAAATCAAGGCCATAATTAATATTTTGAATCGAAAATAGTTATAAATTCATATTTTATATTATTGATAAAATAATCCAATGAGATTCCCTTGGTTTTTTCCTGTGTACTTCCCCCCAAAGAGCTTAATTGATGCGTCACGTGCCGAAATGCTAAGTGAATGTGTGTCCAGCTGGTGGGAAAATTGGAAAATTGGGGGGCTGGGCCATTGCGAGCTGGAAAATGGGCGGCATTCGCTGACGCAGACAATGACCCCGCCACATAGATCAGTGACGTCATTCCTCCGCCATACGTCACAACAAGAAAACAAACAAACAAACAAACAAACAGCCGGAGAAGGCGAAAGAGAAGGAACGACTGGCACAGACAGAGGCAGCGAGTCCGGCTGCACAAAAAGTCGAAGTTGAAGTGTTGACATTTAAGGACATGGCCGAGCGAAGCCCCCTTCCTGGCCAGTTCCGCCCATTTGTCTCCTGCATTTGCAACTCTGTGGAAATGTCATTGAGCAGAAAGAAAACAAAGGCCGGGTGGAGCAGGGTAAATAGGTGAGGGCAGGGCAAAGGCCCTTTACAAAACTTGAGGTTAGCTAACCGGATTAGAGAAAAGGTTTAGACAAATACTTTAAGTCTTACATTTGTTTTCTTTTAGGCAGAATCTTATCATATTTCAATAACCTGACCATAAGTTGTGATAAGTTCAATAGCTGGGTTAGGTTTCTCTAACCTTAGGTTAAAGCGTTTTTAAATTTAATGTTAGTTCCCACGTCTGTACCCTCTAGTTTAAACCTAAACATAAAACTAAACCACAACCGAGACTTGGAATAAATCTTTCTAATATTAATTGCTTGATTATATGTGTGCTTGTCTAACCTCAGGTTAAAACCTCAGGTTGACTCTCTCTAACCTAAGCTTGTAAAATGTTGTAAAATTTGATGACTTGGTCATGCTTTAACTTCAGACTAAAGCCTGAACCTCAGGTTAAAAAATAAACATTCTTTTTAGAGTAGAATAATAAATTTTCTGTTAATCAACCTGCTAAACTTTAACCTTTAATTATATTAGAAAACAGTATTTATTCACTTTATAAACATTCTTTGATGAGTTTTTTCCTAGTTCTAATCCCTCCAAATCTAACAAAAACCGACTTAATTCAAATGCAGTTAGCACTTCGTAGCCAAATTAAATGGGTTTTCACTTTATCTGAGCCAACCTCAATTCGTTTTCGGTTCGGTTTCCCCACACACACCCACACACACCGCAGTTAACCCCGTTTAACCCAAGTCAACCTAAGTTAACCCACGTTAACCCGAGGGCTAAAGCCACAATCGGCTCTCCTGATGCAATTTAACACATCCCCGAACGCTTCGGCTTCGGCTTAACCCAAAAATCTAAGTGCTGAACCTGAAGAAGCCTTGGCAACTCAATTAAAAGGATTCATTCGCTCCCTTCCCTTTGCAATTCCCTCAATGCCCGTTTGCGATTCCAATTCTGTTGCTTTCAGTTTTGGAATTAATGGCGACACAACTTGCAGCAGCAACAATTTCAACTTTCAACTTTCCCCCTTTCCCTTTTCCCCTCGAGGATGAATTGCCAAAGCAAAGACATTTGCATAGGAGCTTCGAGTTGGACAAAACTTTATCGAGGCGAGGCGACACCTGACACAGTTTGCGGCTAAATTAATGCCCAGGACCCGAAAGAGAATTTCGATTTGCCCAGCGAAGAGCCTGCGGATTAGGATTTGTTTCAGTTCCCGGGAAAAGCCTCACTGCGGAAAAAGTCTCGCAAATAAAAGGTGTCAAATTCACACCTGAAATAGACTTAACTTGGACTTTAACCTCTCAGGTATGCGGAATTTTCTTTATAATTTAAAAATATTTGTACCTTCTTTGTATTGGAAAAACATTTTTTTCTATATAGCCTTGCTCTTTGCCCTCAATTTTCTTTGGGATTCTTACAAATTAAGTTTCCTCTTAGTGTAGGCATCTCTCTTTTCGGAAATACTATCCCAAGTGTGTATTCTTTTTGCTTTCGTTCGACAAAAACATTCCACTTAACTGCATCTATTATTGTTGTTATGATTATTTTCTCGTTTTCTGGGGAGGCTGTCCGAAAATGTGAGAAGGAACATCCCGACAACAAAATATTATGACTAATTGTGAGTTGTTTTGCTCAAAATGACGACCTTGACATTTACACAGCGGGAGTGCAGGGTGGTTGGTAGGTGGGTGGAGGGACAGCCTCAGACAGTCGGCTAATTATTTGTTATTGGTGTTGAAATCTTTATGATTTCTTCGGCTCTCACCCACGACCCATTTGGTCGTCAATCAACGTTATGGGTTCTACTCAACGCCCCCCATTAAGCTAGGGATGGGAAAACTATCGGTATCTTAATGTTTGTATCAAGATATCTTTGATATATCGATATTTAAATTACTTTATCAAAAGATTCACCTATTTACTTGGTTTTAACATATCCCAAGCCTGAGTTCTCTTCTTATATTGATATATCCCTGCGAATTTTGCAACTTTCTATCGAATTCCTATCGCTCTTTTGCCCGAAGCTCGATATATCATATCCGATTTTCCTCACTCGATATACATTCCTAATTTACTCCCCCCTGGCGAGTGTGTGTGTGTGAGTTGTGTTGTGTTTGTAATTGACAGCTCATCAAGAACATTGTTTGAAAGTGGCAGGCCCCAAAGAAATATTCCAACTTGATTGAAAGCAAACGCAGCGTGCGCTGAAAGGTAAAGATTTCTTTTCGCTTTTCATACCTTAGCAAGGGGTATTATAAATTTAGGCAGCAAAGGAGACATTTCTGAGCCTATAAATATATAGAAATAAAATCCCAAGCAGCTAAAACTTTCCAGATAATATTCTTTATATTGCAGATAATATATAAACGGGAGCAGACGACTATATTTGACATAGAAACTATTGAAATATGAATAGTAATTGGAAAATATTTACAGATATTGGCATCTTCAAGGGTATTCAAACTTCGACTTCGCAAAGCTGCTTTACTTTTTTTTTCTTGGCCTCAACGGAGGTGGGAAAAGTGGCAGGCCGAAAAACTTTGAAGGCAGACAAAAGTTTTCACCGAACAAATGCAAATTGCGTTGCTGTCGCCTGCCAAAAACATTTGACCGTAAAGGGAGCCCTCGACTCAACAACAACGAAAATCAACAAATACACAAACAAACAAACAAAAAATAAACTACAACAAACACCGAAAGAAGGGAATTTGAAGGAATTCGAGCCCTGCTGATACCATAAACATGTAAGTTAATGAAAACTTCAGGATATGTTAGATAACTAACTAATAAACTTAGAAATCACAAGGAATGCCTTAATTCCATTAAATGATAATTAAAAAAAGCCTTTAAAAAGATTTATAATCTCTAAAAGCTTAAAGAATCCATCATACACTCAAAATCTCAAATTTACAAGCAGCGAATACTCTTTAATTTTAATTCCCTTCATTATTCTCGTCGTAAATCACTTCCTGTGATTGAGCTTTCCTCCGTCAATTATTAAATCTTTAAAAAGTAATCAAAAATCGCGCCATTTCCGCCGTCATAAATGGTCTATTTACCTATAGTTTTCGAGTACTTAAAGATCTCGATCTCAAGTGTTTTTGAGGCCAAATATTTTGTAATTTTTGGTAATTTTGCAAAAACCATAATTTGCGCTCTAGATTTCAAGAGAAAACTTTGAGAGAAATAAGCGACGGCTCACTTTTGGCGCTGTAAAAATAGCTGTAAAAATGTAAATATTTTCCCAGCCGCTTCCCCTTTGCCTTTTCATCGCTTTTCCCATTGCTATTCGGCAATTTTCCCACCCACTTTTCGCTTTTCGCTTTTCGCATCTATATTTCCATCTTTTGATGGTGATCATCATCAGCACAGCCTCCTTCGACGGCGGCGTCGTCGTCGTTCTTGTTATTGCAACTGCATGTGTAATTAGGTGTTATTGTTTTTGTGTATAATATGGGTGTACTATGTGTATGTGTGTGTGGTGGCCCCATTGCTGCTGCTGCCAAAGTGCACAAAAAAGAAATAAGAACAAAAATATTCGCCAAAAATGGTGGGCGCAAAGGGGGCGTAGATGATGCACTCAAAAACACAGCAGCCGAGAGGCTTGCCAAAAATGAAAGAAAAAAATAAACCCGCACACACACAGAGAGAAATATAAACAACAACAAGAAGGGAAGCCCGCATAGAACACAGAAAAAAAATTGCATTTCCGGCCTCAGTGTTGCATAACGCGTTTTTGGCCATGCATGTGTAATGAGGGTTTTTTTGAGGGGGGCTTTGCTTTTCCAGGGGTGGTGAGGGGGATTTTTTGGTGGGGTACGGGGGTTTCGGCTTGCCATGACTAACTAATTGAAGTTGAGGCCCGTAGGCTCTGTGCGACCGAAGAAGAGGAAACTATGCCCGAACATATGGCCACACTGGCACTGCGGAAAAATAAAGGTTTCCAGCAAGAAGCGACAAAATGTATATATAGAACCTTATTCCTAGTTAAATTTAAATTATTAATAAAACTTTATTTAACCTAGGATTCTTATTTATATTTATTATATTACCTTAACAATTTTTATACGACTTTTTAGGCCAGTTTAAAAGTACTTTGAGTTACTTTGCTTTCCATTCGCTTTTTATTTTAATTAAAACCTTTCACAGACTTTTTCTTTAACTTTATTCAAATTTTAATTTTCTTTAAGACTCCTTTAATTTTCCTTTTTATCCTTACCATGATTTCTGACTTTTTTTAACTAACTAAAATCTCAAAGCTTTAATCACTTAAATATTCAATTAAACCAAAAGGTTTCGAGTGCCCAATTGCCTTCAAAAAATCATTTTTCCAGAGTGCAAAGCTGAAGTTTAACGTAGAGCCAGGGAAAGGGAATGAAAGTGGGAAAACTGAACAGAGAGAAATGCTAAGGGGAAAAGTGGTTGCAGCGAAACCACAGTAAGCCTCCAGCAAAGTCACAGCAATCCCACGGCAGAGTGACAAAGAGCCGTAGAGAGGCTGAATATACGAAGGGGGAAAATGCAGGAAGCACAGGAGGAAAACGGAGGAAAACGGGGGAAAACGGAGGAAAACGGGGGAAAACGGAGGAGGGCGGCGGAAAAGCCGTACGAGAGAAGAGGGAGACCAGAGATGCCAGCAAAGTTGTTGCACTTCTCGCATGTGTGCGTCTGGAATTTAGCTTTTTCCACTCCTAAGCCCCCTCCACGACGTTTCAAAGTTTCACTTTTCCCCCAAAAGATTCTGGAAAATGTCTTGGTAAATTGTTTAAAGCGAAACAGCAACTTGAAAAGCCAAAAACACACAACGTAAATTAACTAGATAAATATATTAGAAAATAAGTAATTATTGAAATATAATTTCTAAGAGTATTTCTGCAAAATAAGTGGCATCCTAAAGACTCATTTTATTATTATTATAAAAATTTAAAATAGAAAAATAAAAAGTAATCACAATTCAATAATAATTACAGAACCGTAATATAGACTAGATATAGATGAGCAAAAGTTGAGTTAAAGCTGATAAGGAAGATAAATACACCTTTTAGGAAATAAATGAAAGACAAAAAAATACATCAAACCTATAAAAAACACCCTTAGAATAGATAGAGAAGTAGAATAGACACATCATAAAAGGGAAAATAGTATCGCAAGAAATAGTTTAAGATAAACACCACAAAGAAAACAACATTAAATGTACTCAAAGAAGTATTTTGCCCCAATAAAAAAAGGAAGAAAAATACCACAACAAAGGCAAAGGAATAGTTAAGCAAGGGGAAGCCCCTGGCAAACATGGAAAAGGCGTTGAAAATGGCCTAGCATAATCATTATCCGAATTCCAAATGGACTTAGGTGATGTTTATGGTTGACATTCCAAAAATAAAATCGAAAAATAAAGCTCAAAGCGGAGGGGGGGAAATAATTCAACTTATATAATAAACTATTTATGTTTGCTTAATAATTTGTACTTACCTTTCGCTAGCGATGCTTGAGTTTCGGGACATGGACTTGGGCGACATCTCAAAATCGGAATCGGAGCGATATAGAAACGATTCGCGACGCTGCGGTAAATTCTGTAGAACCAAACCGGCGCTGGGAGAGCCGCCCTCGAGCGGTGATCGAGCGCCCTGGCCATTTTCTACATCGAAACTGTAAAGGAAATAAGATAAATATTAATTAACAAAAGGTTAACAGTGAGATTTCCATTTCGAACTAAGAAATAGAATAGCCTCTCGTCCATAAAACTCCAAATTTATGTATACCTACATTTTTCCACCCCCAAATTCTGACCTTTATATACAAGTACTTGGAGGCCCGTTAAATAATCCAACGAAATTAGCTGTCAAATTATCTGGTTAGCGGCTCAAAGAGAAAACCCACACAAAAAAGGCCAGGATCCACGAAAAATATGAAGGCAATGCCACCGGAAACGGAAGCACGCCTAACAAGGCGCTTTTAAAGTTTCATTTCGTTAGACATTTTCCGCGTTTGCCCTTTTCTTTTTCTGCCTCCCTCCTTGGTTGTCTGCGGCCAAAAGTTTTTCTGGCTGGGAAAATTCTTGTAACAAGAACAAAAAGAAAGAAAAAAAAAGAACAGAAACATGCGAAAGCAAAAGTCACTCCACTCCGGCCGAAAAATGTGAAAGGAAAGTTTAGTCAATTGCAGGCCAGGCCCAGAGTTTTCGGAGAGTTACTCAAAAAATGAAGAAAAATATATGTATTTCCAGAAGAAACTTTTCAGAAAACTGCCAGCTCATCATGCGTACTTCAAACTGCCGCTAGGTGGCTTGCCTTGAAGTTTAAAGTTTAAACCTTTAATCAGCGCTTCTTCAAGGCACTATTTTTATGTTTGGTAATTTCAAAGACAAGCTAAAATGCAAAAGAATACATTTATATAGTTCCTTGGTAAATAAGACAATGATGTGTTTATTTTTAATTAATGATTAATGATTAAAAAAAACATATACTTGGTTTTCAAGGGAAAGTCTTGAAATAATCGTTGAAAATTCGTAGAAATATATATTTCTTGATCTAATTCCTCAAAAGAATTAATATTTTCTCTATTAATTACCTTGGAATATATATATAATTTCTTCCCGTGTAGCCATGGTTCATTGACATTGCTTTATCATTCGATTTTGAGTTTCGTTTCGTTTCCTAATAGGACAAATGGAAACGCTTGGCCAAGACACTTGCTTGCCACAACTTTCTTGCAACACACAGCTGGCTCCACATCCGCCCCCGCCCCCTTTTCCACACCCCCTGCCCAGCAGAGTCGCCTTGAAAGGGGGGTGGCAAAGTCGTAAAGAAAAATGATGTTTTAAGTAAAATTTATATCGGGGTCATTAAGTAAACTTGGCACAAAGTTGTTGCCGCTTGTTGCTACTGTTTTTTTGTTTTTTTTTTTTTTTTTGGGGGGGTGGTGAAAATACTGAAAATACGGAAAAAGGGGGGGAGTAAGCAACAATGTCGCCAGTTTCCCTGGCATACTTTGTGGCGCTTTTCAGCAAAAGTTATGGCGGCGGCAACGACGGCAAACAGTTTTTAGTTCGGTTTCAGTTTCCAGTTTCAGTTTTGGGTATACATTTTCCCCGCTTTTCTCGGCGCTTTTTGTCGCTTATTTTCTGTATATTTGGCTGCTTTTCTGTTTTTGTATTTTTAATGGTGTTATGGACACTCTTTGGAGTTCTTTTTTTTTTTTATTATTATTTTGGGCCAAAACAAATGAGAATGAGAATGCAAAATGGGAAAAATTCTACTTTGTTGATTTGCTTTTCGTTTTAGGTGGTTTTTTATTGGATCCAAATACGAGTTGGAAACGCACATTTCATGGGAAACAATTTTGTGGATGTATTTCTGTTTTTTTTTTTAGCTTTGTGGAAAGCAGATAGAAAACTGAATTTTCCTTTGATTAAAAATGATTGCTTTTCAATTTCGAATTCAATTTAAATAAATATAAAGCAAGTATACTTGCGTTTGTGATTTAAGCAGCTTAATAATTACGTATTTTAATTATTTAGGCTGGGGGATTTATTTAGTTATCCCATAAAAATGTACTATTTTAATAAGGGGTCTTTAAAATATTACTTTCTGCATAATTCAGAGCTTCCTCTTGCTCTTAATATTTTTTTTTTTTACTTTTTCTGGCGTTACTTCCAGCATCTCCTCTCCTTTTTAATCCTCTTTTTCCCACCCAATATTTACTTAGTTATTTTGTGATGCACTCATGCATTCATTTGCCCGCTGAATGCCGCATTCATTCCCTTCAAAGTCACAGAACACTTGGCGCCTGCTTATCCTGACATCCCAAGGACCTGTCTTAACACTCGCAAAAAAAAAAAGAGAAAAAAAATCACACAAAAAACAGAGGACAAAAAACAACACTCAAACTCATAAAGCGTCAGAAGCAGGGCACAAAAAACAAAACAAAATGAAAGCGAAAGAAAAAAAAGCAGCAAACAAACATGAAAAGCGTGAAGGAAAGAAAAGGAAAATAGAAACAAAAGATAAGCGAGCAGGACAATAATTCTCCGAGTGTCCACTGTGCGAAGGGGGGAAGGGCGGGAAATCGCCTGTCCAGAGCCACAAAATTCGCCGAAATGCAGCGAAAAGTGGCAAGTACTTGCTGCGACATTCAATTGAATTCCACAGACACCAGGACTAGCTAAGGGTTAAGAGGGAGAGAGGGTTAAGAGAGAGAGAGAGTTGCCAAGGAGGGGCACAAAATGCCACTCAACTTTGAGCCAAGAACCCGCCACATAGAGACACATAGTATAGCCACATGGCTTATTCCGGTAAATACTCTGAGGAAAAGCGAGGTACTAGTGCTTAACCATTAGATATTATTATTATTTATGCATTTATACTCTTGCTAAGATATTATTTAAAATATATATATAATTAATATTAAGGTTTTAAAATTAAATACTAGAACTTCTCACAAATCCTAGCACTTTTAACTTGACTTAACTTTGTTCTGTGAACTCTCCTTTTCTTTATTTCCCTTCAAAATTAATTACTCTTACTTCTTCTGAACTTTTCTGTGTATTTTCTTTTTTGTTAATTAATAAACATTTTTGAAACTTATCATTTCTGTTTATTTTCTTATGATTGTACAATTTTTAAAGAGGGTATTCCCACACTTACTCTGTAAACCAGACTTTACCGACTTTTCTTTATTTCTAGCTGCATACTTGCAGGCGTCCCCCGAACGCAATTACATGGCCGAAAAGGGGGAGGAGTGTGTGGGTTTGTGTGTTGGTGTGATGGTGTGTGGGGGTTCCCCTTCGCTTAAGCCGTGACGTGCTTTAAGCCACACAGTCGCACTCGAGCCGAAGCTCAAGCCGGATGAAGGCGAAAGTAGCTGCCGCTGCTGCTGGCTGCCTGGCGGAAGATTGGCATTGTTGTGAAAGGGAGCGGCCACCAGCGAGAAGGAGGAGAAGGAGGAGCAGGGAAGGATATGGGTTAGGGCAAGGAGCCAGGAGCCAGGGAATCGTAGGGGAAAACGGGGGGGAAACGGAAGTGTGCCCGACGGCAGCTCTTCATGCGCCTAATTATATGTGCAAATAAATGAACGACGCATGCTGATTGCGTGTGTGTTAGTCAACGCTGTGTGTGTGGGTTAATGCACTGAGAAAATAAATATAAAAAAATATATTTTATACTGAGCAAATAAATATAAGTAAATATATTATACTGAGCAATAAAATATAAATAAATGTATATTTTACGAATTAAATTGTTGTATTTAGTTCTGATATAAAATCTGGCGTTTCAAAGCCTTCAACTATCCTTTTAAGCTTAACTTTTTTAGTTTTCATATCGTTTTTATGCCATATAATTAATAAAAATATTAATAATATTATTTTCTATTTAATGTAAGTACTAAATAGCGATTTTTGGGCCTTAATCTGGGTTTCTTCTAACAGATAAAAAATAAATACCCATAAATCTCAATAAAATCGGTGCTTTTCCAGTGTCTCCATGTGTGTGTTATGGCTTCGTGCCACCAAGTGTTAGTGTGTGTCGTCATAGATGTTTGCCGTAGACAAAAGGTTGCCCCTTTCCTTTCCCATTTCCATTCCCATTCCTTTCCTTTCATTCCGCCCGACTTTTCACCGAAAGAGCGCGCTAAGCTCAACGCCCAACTTAATTAGTTTGTTAAACTCGCAACTCACACACTCACACACACACGCCCCACATACTTAATGAGTGTCTGCGGGTGTTGTCGAGTGTGAGTGTGTGTATTAAAGGAAGCCTTTGGCATGGAAATTCCCTGAAAAGCTGTCAAAACAAAAGGGAGAAGTTCTCAGGTATTTTGTAAACTAAAATTTAAGCCTACATACTTAGTCAGTCGAGTGAATGCAATTAACGATTGATTTTGTTTTCAAATAATTAAATGAATCAGCCAAGCATGCTTTAGGTATTTATATTGATATACAAGAAACTTTAAGTCAATGGAATAGGTGGGGGAAATTCATAGAGATGTACAAAATTTTAATTAACAGTTTATTTATTTATTTCTCTATAATAAATACTATATAATGCGATGTTATGGTCTATTAAACCCCTTATTTGATACAGATCTCGAATTATTGATTCTTACTTTTAATATCTTTGAAATCTCCATATTTTTTGGCTCTCCTTTCATATTATTTATATATATTTTTTGATTATGCACCAAGTTTCCCACAAACAATTCAAAAATCGCTTTGAAAAATCAAAGAACCTTTCAGAATCTTATTGCAGGATCCTCACACACACTTTCTCACCAACTTAAGAACCTTGAAGCCAAATAGAAAACCGAAAAGAATTTGAACACTCAAAAACGAACAGCTAAAAATGAAAAGGAAAAACTGAAAAACGAGGAAAATGTAAAACCAAAATCGGAAGACGAAGCCAAAGCTCACACCGAAATTCCAAAGCAAAAAATGCAGCCGATTGCAACTCTGAGTATGTGTGAAATGCGGAACAGGAGATGAAGAAGGGGGAGTTGGGTGAAAAAAAACAAAAAAAGAGGAAAAAACAGAGAGAAAAACTGTCACAAGGCCATTAACAAAAGCCTGAGACTGACTGCCACGGGTGATGGCTGAAGATGGGAGCAAAGTGCGGCGGGGAGAAAAAAAAACCAAATTAAAATTGCGAGCCGGAATGAAATGGGCACAGCCGCCAGCCACCTCCAAGATGCGCCCAAAACCACCCACTTTAGTGGGTGCCGAACCTCTCTTAGTACACAGAAAAAATAAGCCACTTAGGTTTTAAAAATTCTTTTGATGGTAAGAAGATTTTCATTTAAACTATAATAGAAAAATCAAAATGAACATTTCTTAGGAAATCCTTATCCGAAAAACTACTTGGAAATGCCAATGCAAGTCGCTTAAGATTTAGACACATTTAAGAAAAGGCACCCAAAAGTATGCTTTAAAAATATAAATCCTTTTACTAATCAAACCCTTCCCGAAAAGTATTTATAGCATACTTCTGGCACATTTTTCAAGTGATTTCAAATTAACAAGTTATTGTTTTAAGAATAAAATATGTAATTGTCCACTTTTATTTATTATTTGGTAATAATTTATCCACTAAATATTTCTCGAAACTAAAAAATATAAGAAACTTTCTCTCCGTGTGTTAATGGTTTTTTTTTTTATTAAAGGCAAGGTGAAATGGTTGGGGCGGGCACATGCTGTGCATGTGCATGTTGCATAATTTCACCTGAGTGGGCGTGGCCCCTCTGTGCATGCGTGTGTATGTCTGTGTGTGTGTGTGTGTGGACAGGACAAGATCCGCTGATTTTCATTTCATTGCGTCGTGCATTTGATTAACCATCGCAGCAGCCTGCTCGGCAGCTCTCGCCGTCATCTCTCGCCAAATTGAGCATGTTGCGGGTTGGAAAAGCATGCTGGCAGGTGGAAGGAAAGGCGGAAAAGTGAGGAAAATCTGGCGGCTGACTGTGGTTGGCGCGGTGGGGAGGTGGAAATGCACAACCTACAATTAAGTACACTAACCAATTGAGTGGTGCTCAATTGTTGGCCAACTGATACGGCAAATTGGCCTGGTGCTGGGTTATTTGGGTAAGGTTAGGATTTGATGCTTAAATGGGCTACACTGTGCGAAAAATGTAGTATATATATATAAATTCAGGTATTTACAGCATTTGAAATGCATTAAATCACAACTTTATTTAAATAAATAATAAATAAATAGAAAATGCAAAATACTAGCATCTTAAAAATATTTAATAGTTTACTTGTTTTAAATATTTAACAAACTGTGAATTTAAATAAAGTTTAACACGTTCTTTGAGCTTTGTTTAAGATATTTAGTGAATTTTTCAGTATGAAGTGTATTTAGATATTTTAATAAACTTTCGATATAGTGTTAAGGTATTTTGGCAACCAACGGGCACACTGATAGGACAAGCGACGCCTGTCAAAAAAGGCTCAAGAATGAGAAAATAAACAAAAATGTATTTAAAATGCTCTTGGGGTAATTAGATATTATTATTTTATTGTTTCAATGAATAGAAAATTAATTAAATTCATTATTTCACGCGGTTCCTGTTCAATTGTTACTTTTTTTGTGACTTTAATGAATGCAATAAGTAACTCTCTTTATATTAACTGAAATTATTATAGATATTGACTCACATATTATTATTATATTTTTCTTATTTCAAAATGAAAATGCAAAGTGAGATGACCACAAATCCCCACCCGCTGCTAATCTCATTCCAAATAAGAGTTTTTTTTTACTTTTGCGCTAATTCCCTTTTCGGTCCTTTTCTCGTCATGCTCTTTTCGCATTTTTAATTAGCAAAAGCAGATCTAAAAAAAAAAAAAAAAAAAAAAAAAACACCTCCTCGCTCCTCTAGTTTTCCCCGGGCAACCCATTTTTCTTCATTTCAACTTTTGCTGCGGTTGCTGGGTTGCTAAGGGTGGCGGTGGAAAATGCAAAAATATATTTATGCTTTTCAACCGTTACCTGGCAACCCTTTTGCCTCGCCAAGACAACCCTGCGCTGGTAGCTGGTGAGAAAACTAACTGTCAGCGAAGCAAACAACCTTTGACCCGAGAGCCAGATTATTTACGATTTCCCAGCCGTAAATACGGAAAAGTCCCCGGCTCTCTGTTATTAAGTGTTGTAATTCAACGACTTTGTTTTGTTTTTTCTCCCAGTGACACTTTTCTACTCATAATTAAACCAAGTCTGGCCTCAAAAATGAAAACCCAGGGAAAGTACGGAGTAACAGCGACAGCGGCTGCCCAGGTCCTGTGCGAGGATGTGAGGAACTTCAGCAACCGGCGACGGAACATCATGTATCTGATGCATCGCTATCTGGTGGAGAACGGCTTCTACTCCAGTGCCGAAGCCCTCAAGTCCGAGGGCCGGCTGTCCGAGGAGTACGAGCTGTGCGACAACATCGACCTGGACGGGATGTATCTGGAGTACGCCAGCTTCTTCAACATGAAGTTTGGCAAGTACCCCAAGATCCTCAAGAAGATCGGGCCCAAGATCAAGGTGGAGATGGCGGGCAAGGCGGCCCAGCCGAAGCAGGAAAAGCCACAGGCAAAGCAGCCACAGAACGAGGGACCAGGTTCCCTGGCCAACTGGCACTTGGGCGTGGGAGCGGCCACAGTGGCCGCCGCCGCCAGCTTGAACCCCAGCTCCCAGTCCCAGTACCCAGACTCCAATCCGCTGCAAATCAGAAAAATGGATACGCCAGCTGAGGGCGGCGGCCAGGATGCCCCTCCCAAGCTGGTGGGCGAAGTCGAGCACGGACACCTGGGCGGCGATGACTCGCTGTTCGCCTCCATGGACTGGCAGTCGCTGGCCGAGCTCGTGAAGACCTCCATCCTGCGGGAGGAGATCAACCTGCGCTGGGCCGATGTCTGCGGCAATCAGCGGGCCATCGAGCTGATCAAGGAGGCCGTCCTCACGCCCATCGAGTATCCGCAGCTCTTTGCCCACGGCCTCAAGCCCTGGCGTTCCCTGCTGCTCCACGGCCCGCCGGGCAGTGGCAAGACCTTCCTGGCCAAGGCCCTCTACTCGGAGACCCGCGGCCAGGTGACCTTCTTCAACATCACGGCCAGCATCATGGTGAGCAAGTGGCGCGGCGAATCGGAGAAGATCCTGCGCGTCCTCTTTCACATGGCCGCCAAGCGGGCACCGTCGGTGATCTTTCTCGACGAGATCGAGAGCTTGACCTCCAAGCGGGACCGGGTGACGGATCACGAGAGCTCCAAGCGCTTCAAGAACGAGCTGCTGCAGCTGCTGGATGGCATGGAGCATACCCTCAAGGGGGTTTTCGTGCTGGCCAGCACCAACTTGCCCTGGGACATTGACGAGGCCTTCCTGCGACGCTTCGAGAAGAAGCTGCTGGTCCAGCTGCCAAATCAGGCGGAGAGGAACTCTCTTATAGGACGACTGCTGGGCACTAGCGTAACGCTCACGCCCAAGCTCCTCGAGCATCTGGTGGCGATCTCGGATCAGTTTACGGGGGACGAGATCCGGCTGGCCTGCAAGGAGGTCAGCATGCACCGGGTGAGGTGCGCCACCAAGGGCGGAGTCGTTGCCAAGGAATCACAGGCCGTGACCGAGGCCAATGTGGAGAAGGCCTTCAAGATGGTGCGTCCGCTGGGACAGAAGCTGCTGGCCAAGCACGAGCAGTGGCAGCATGAAAATGGCTCTTAATCTTAATATTTCATTTAATTGAATTCTTTGGTAAATTAATAAAAATTCTTGGAAAGGTCTAAGACTTTAACTCGTGTTCGTTACCTGCCCGTGGTGCGTCTCCTGGCTCCCGCTATGGTCATCCTGGACACATATCTTCGAATCCTGCCGCTGGACCTGCGCTGAGTGTTGCCAGCGGCACCGCCAGTGGTCGTCACCGACCTAACACTGTACTCCGTGGCCGTGGAGCTCCTTCGATCCCGGTCGCTGATCATCACATCCGAGCAGAGCGACGAGGAGAGTATAGAGGCGGCTGATCTCCGCTTGCCGCCGGTGAAGGTACCCCCGCCGCTCGACGAGGTCGTCGTGGCCGAGCTATCCGAGCGTGAGAAGAGCGAGGAACGCTTGCTGCGACTACTGGAGCCGCCGGTGCCCGTGGCATCCTGAATGTTGCTATAGAACTCCTCGGTCTCCCGGTCATAGGTCTCGTCCTCGTCGTCCTCGTCCATGGGATCCACCTCGAACTCCTCGCCCTCGGCCTCGGTGGCCATGGTATCGCTCCTTTGGCTCATTCCGCGCATCCGGTTGCCATTGGACAGGGACGAGGATTGCTGCTGCAGCTGGTAGTACTCGTGGCAGTCGCCGCGGGAGCCTCGGGACCGGCTGCTGCCGCCGCTCAGGTAGCGATATGGCGCCGAACTGGAGTTGCTGGTGGTGCTCAGCGAGTGGCGCTTCCCACTGGGATGTAGCTCCACCAGATGGCCATTGGAGACCTCGCCGCCGCCGCCGGGGCCATCGCCGCCGCCTCCTTCGCCATCGCTCTCGCCGCCGCCGACGCTGCCACTGAAGGTGACCTCATGGAACTTGGAGGACTTGCGGCGGTTCCTCAAGGCCATGCCCTCGCCATTGCCCAGGGAGATGGAGGGTCGCGGACGGTTGTTATTGTCCCGCTTCTGATCCTGCTGATGGTCCTCGTCCTCGCCGTCCGGCATCAGGGTTAGAGCTAGGGCGGGCCTGCCCCTCTTCCGGCTCCAGGGAAAGGCCCGGATAAATGCAAAGATGATGAACAGCGTGGCTATCATCTTGGTTGATTCGTTTCGTTTTAGTTTCTTTTTTTTTTTAACTTATTTTATTTTTTAATTAGAGAATTATTCTCTTTGGAAATCGCGCACTCATCGTTATTATTTTTCGTTTTCGATTTCGATTTCGATTTTGGTTTTGGTTTGTAATTATTGTTTGCTCTTTCTCATAATTTTAATTAGTTCAATTTCGCTGAGCAAGAGGTACAGAGAGAGAGAGAGATAGAGAGAAGAGTTGAGAACCGGAACCGGAAGTCCTGCTGACAGGCACACGCATAAAAAAAAAGGGAGAGAGAGTGAGGAACTGCAGCTGACAGCTGACACGTGGCTCCAAATGATGGATCAACGGCCAGTGTTGACAGTTGGGAAAAATTGTGAAAAATATAAGGAAAAACTAGCACTAATGCTGGCAAATGCAACGGGGTGAAAGCAGAAAGGAAAAGGAAGCTCCTAAACATATACCCTTGCAGATATTATGTATGATATTTCGAAAATATTTAAATAAAGCTAAGAAAATACACATTCTACTTTTTAAGTATCTTAAGTGAAGGAAAAGAGTTGAAAGTTCCCAGCTAAATTAAGTTTGAACTTTTTTAAGCATAAGTAAACTTTTGAGACATTTTTTGAGAAGGAAATTAATACTTGACAAAGAAAATGCTAAGAAAGAAAGGCAGTCATACCACAAAAATGGTCTTAGGACTTCATATAAAAAGTTTTTTTAAATTACCTTAAGCAAATAAAAGAAAAATAATAGGAAAACATTCCTAAAAGCCAATTTTCTGCCTTAAAATAATAAGAATACATTTTTAATAGCCACATTTCCTCGTTAAAAATGTGTATATTCCTTTACATAAATTCTTTGACAGCTTTAAAGTGAGAAATATATATTTTATTCTTCCGCGCTTGACATTTCCTGATCCACGCTTCATTTCCTTTTTCCCAGCTTCATTTTCGCCGTCGTATTGTTTATCTGTTTGTTATAAATAAATACACATGACTGACTGACAATCAGAGTGATGTACGGGATAAACTGCCGGATTGACGAGTGATTTTGTGCGCAATTTTGATGGCGCTGCGAGAATATTATGATAATCAATGCACAATTATTGCACACATGCATGGATACACTCGTACTTACACACACACAATACACGCACACTTAAAGGACTACCCTAAGTGCAAGGCAACTGGTTTTTTTTCCCTACTTACGAGTAGCATTCTTGCCTTTGATAGGACATCCCAACCACCCTGTGGGCTTCCTTATTTTCTGCCTTGTTAAGGATAAGAGAATGAGAAATTGCGTAGATTGTATAGAAATTGTATAGGGCGGAGGATAACAGCGGCAACAACATTAAAGGACCCTTGCCCGTGTTGTTGTCGTTGTCTGAGCGGCTTACCCAACCAACTATCCTCACTATACTCTCTCTCTATATATCCTTGCCATCCATCCTTCGCCCCCTTTTGACCCGAGAACCAAGAGTAGCCACTTTTTAGTTCAAGCCATAATTGAAATGATTTAACAATGAGAAAAGGGGGGACAGGACGATGGGAGAGACTGGGACTGGGACTGGGGCTTAGGTGGCCCTTAACTTGGGGGCTAAAAACAGAGCTGAAGTGACCACACGAGCAGGGCTTTAGTTACAGATTTTTTAAAGAAATAGTTAAGCCAGAGCTTAGGGCAGAAATAGATCGTCGTTGTGAAAGGGAAACGTTGTAGGTTTTCAGGGGATATAAGCCTTGAGGCATTTGTGCTATTATTATTATTACTGTTTCTTTAGTATTTTAAGTATTCGTGGTATCTTTGATATCTTTAGTATCTTTTGTATTATTAGTATCTTTGGTATATTTTGTATCTTTGATATATTTTGAGATTTAAAAATATTTAATTCGACTTCTATATGGTTCAATAAATTCCTAAAATTATTCAAAATAAAGCCTTGATGCATTTGAGCTATTGTTATAATTATACTGTTTCTTTAGTATATTTAATATACTTGGTATCTTTGTTATCTTTGGTATCTTTGGTATCTTCGGAATCTTTGGTATCTTTTTATCTTTTGAATCTTTGGTATCTTTGCTAACTTTGGTATCTTTTGAGATTTAACAATATTTAAGTGGACTTCAATGTCGGTCAATGTATTACTAAAATTATTTAAATTAAATTAATAAATTAAGTTAAGTAGTATTAAATATTTTAGCTGCCAAAAATAAAAGTAAAGCAAAGCAAAGTTGGCTATACTAATGAATTCTAAACAATATTACTCCAATCCCTATAGAAAGCCAGTAACATTCTGTACCTCATTCAACTCTGAACAATAAAATGGAGCTTCTATATATTTCCATACTACTGATGCTGCTCCAGATCTCAAACCTTAATGCGCAAAGCTTCGAAGACTCATTCTACAAAATGGAGCCCTATCAGGACAACTCCTTCGATGACTTAACTCCGGATGACAACAGCTGCGATTCGAATGGTGGCGGTGTCGCTGCCACCAGCAGCACTACTACAGAGGAACCCGAGACAGCACCGCCCATGACTGAATCTTCTTCCCAAGCCCCATACGAATCATCTCCCAGTGACGAAAACAACGACAATGAGGGCAACGACTACGGCATCAAGGCCACACATATTGCCGAGGACGCCGCCGAGCAGGCCCAGGCAGCCAACGAGGCCCAGGCGGGCGCTGCCCAAGATGCCTCGCGCCAGGTGAAGATGCAGCTGGCGGACAAGGCCATGGACGCCGCCCGAACCGCCGACGCCATGTTGGACAGCACCCAGGCGATGGTGGATAGCCTGGGAAGGGAGATCCATGATGAAGAGGAACTGATGGAGCAGATGCGGGTCTCCCTGGAGGCCAGCGAGGCGAACGCCGAGGCCCACGAACTCGCCTTGAAGAAATCCGAGAATCAGGCGGCCTCCCTGATGAATCTGGTGGAGGAAACCAAAGCCAGTATGGCACAGATCGATGCCCTGTTCGAGCAGTCCAATTCCGATTTGGAGGCCAAGAACCGGGTGATGGCTACAACAAAGGAGCGTGCCGATCACCTGGTCAAGCAGGTGGCCCAGGCCAGGTCCGAGTACGAGGAGGTGAAGAACGCGGCCTGCGAGGCGGCAACCGCGGCCCAGGAGGCCAAGCAAAAGGCGGCCGCCTCGATGAACTGTCCCCAGGGTGGTCAGGTATCAAGCACTCCTGCTCCTCCCAACACCGATTGTGGAGCCAATGCCAATAATAACCAGGCTATCCTGGATGTCTACAGACTGCGACGACGTGAGCAGAAGCGCCTCAGACGACATAAGCAGCTGCGGAGCCGTGCCATTCGAGGGCCTTCGGGTGAAAGCAAGAGAGAGAGACTGCCAGAATGGCAGCAGGATCCATATTTTTATTGGCACAGGATGTAGGCTCTCCGAATTGCCGTTTATATTTTCTAGTTCTATGTTAAATTTAAAGCTTAGTTATTGTTTAAACAAAGTTTAGCCACCCCAAATTCAAAGCAATTGCGTTTAATTAAAACTATCAGAAGGCGCACTGCCCACGCGTTCAGGAAGCGTAACAAATTCTTATGGAGGAGGACCAAGTTGATGATGAAGCTGCTCCTGCCGCCGCCCACTTTTCCACCTGCGGCACACGCACTACTTTTTAATTTGTTCAAATTGCATTAAAAAAAAAAAAGAGAAAATAAAACAAGCAAAACCAAGAAATAAAAACTAGAAATAGCGGCCAGGAAAACTTGCCACGAAGGAGAAAGGATTGCTTTAGGAGACTGAGATGGAGACCACATGGAGGCCGAGGGGCAGAAGTGGCATCTAAAGTGAATTAAGTGCAGCAAAAACGCTTTCTCTATTTATACATAAAGTCTGTGTCCTGGCGAGTGATGTCCTGTGGAATAATTCCACGCAAAGCTGTGAAATATAATCAAGCCAAGGCAGCTGAAAGTTGCATTTTAATTAGCCAGAGAGCGCTTAGACTCAAGGTAAATAATAGGGATTTTGCAGTGAATTAAATGTAAATTAATTGTAAATAAAACAAAAAATTATTAACCAATAAATATAATAAAAAAAATTCGTATAATTAATAGGAAACCGTAAACGAAAGTCAATAGGGATTTTTATTCCAGGTTTATATCAGTAATAAAATGTTTAAAATTATATTCCAATTAAACTAAGCTCATCAGTTTAGCTCTCTGTAAATTAAAACCTTCATCAGTCCGTTTTCAATTCCTCTTTCCTCTTACAGGCAATTAAATCCTTTTCCAGCGACAAGGACATCTGAGCCGTTTTAAATTAACATTAAGTGGCTAATGCCTGTTTAAATTGATTATTTCACGGTTAAGACTGCGGTTAATGCTGCGGCTGATGTCGCGTTCGATTTATATTCCACGGTCAAGGCTACTTTCTCAATTAGTCTGCCGATATTTAATCAGGAGCCGCCGTTCGACTTTAAGTCCTGGATTTATCAAGGCTTCACTCTCTAAGCCCTCTTAAGTCATTGCATTAGCATTAGCTTTACAGCTAGTTGCAGGTGAAATCCCAAAGGGTTTTCTCATTCATTTCTTTATTTTCTCTTTTCTTTTCGCTAAGTGTTGGCAAACAAGCTGGCAACAGGGCCAAAATGCACCCCTCTTTGTCGAGGAGCGCCTTGGGCACTGTTTGCTACTTTTACAGCGACTGCGCCTGTACACACACCACGCACACACACTCAAATATTTCCTTTCAATTTTTTTCCTTCTCCACAGCTCTGTTGCTTTTTCTGATTTTCTTTTCCAACTAATTCCACATTTTTGCTAGGCGCATGCATACTTAAACAGCAAAGGGCAACATTTTATGTATCGCTAAGGATTTTAAATTGATTGAAATATTTTTATAGCATACTTTTGGGCGCAATTTTAATTGATTTGAAATCTTTCTCGTTTTCTTTTATTTTATTAAGGCTCAAACCTCTATCTCTAAACTCTACAAGTATATAACAATGCAATATTTTTTGATGCCAACTTTCAGTCGTAAATAATATCCAATAAAAATGCATTTTTTGCCTGCTGCTAATCCTATTATCCTGGCCACAATTGTGTGTCTGTGTGTGTGTGTGTGCAGCATCTCAGCATCCTCAGTTGTTGTTGTTGCCTTCCTCTCGGGGGCTAAATTTAAGTAGCAACAAATCACTTCATTGTTTGCGTGTTTACATAATATTTATACATTGTACTAGTGGGTCTCCTCTCTCTCTATCTCGCTATCTCTGTTGCACCCCTTCACCAGTGCTGTCACAGTTTTGTTTCATTAATAAAAATGCTTCCTCGAACAAAAAAAAAGGAAGGAAAAGCAAGAGGAAAATCGAAATACGAACTCCGTCAGACATAAAGCAAAAACTTTCAGACTGCACGTCGCCAGAGAGGGACAAAAAAAAAAAGAAAAGAAAAGGAAAACAAAAAGCGAGAGACGAAAAAATTGGGAAAATAGTAAAAAAAAGAATTGATTAAATCGAATCAGACACATAAAAAGCTTAGTAAATACAAATGGAATGGCATTGCTGGAAATGTAAATATATTTTTAAAAAAATCTGTGGCATCCTTGAACCATTAAGTAGATTTATCCATGAGAAAACTTAAACAAATGGCTTACTTTACACAAAACTCCGCCTGGTTTCTCTACAAAAATAAACTATATTAAATAATAATCCTCTATAGTAGAAGAACAGGTGAAGTGAATTGAATGCTGGCTAATAGGATTAAATTACATATGCAGTGGCTAGAGCCAATCAACCTTTAAGCCCGGTTACTTAAACCCACAAGCCAGCAGCCAGCATCCATCACTTGAAATTTAGTTCAAACTACTTGGCACTTTAAAGTGTGTGTGTTCATGCCATCCATTAACAACCCCATCAGCATCAGCATCATCAGCATCATCATCCCCAAGCTCAACCCCATCCCCCATCGTAATCGTACTCGTAATCATCATTATCATCAGCCCTAATATCCCCTGCCAGCGACGTCATAAATAATGCCCTCTCTCACTCTCCTCGAAAACTTAATGCAAAACATCTTCCAAAATATGCGCATAGTTTCCATAAGCCGAGGGCGAAGGACGAGCATAGCAGGGGGGATAATATTTAAAGCAAAATGCATGGCATAATGGATGAAATATTTGGCCAAAGCATTTAAAACGGGGCGAGAAAAGTTATGCGGCAACGCTGCGTATGCTTAATGTGCGCAGGCCGGTCGAGCGAAGCCTTCAAAGTTCAATGATTGCATTTCGGATTTGCCTGCAAAATATTACAAAATTGCAGGAATTGCATTCATTACGCACTTTTCACATGAGATGGATATCCCAGGCACACACACACACAACACACAAAGCACTTCTACGGGGTCTGAGCCGGGTTCTGGGCCTGGTCCAAAAAAAAAAGGAGGGGGTTTTTCGAGTGTGCAAGTGGCAGAAAATCATTCCCAAAATAGGCCCAAGGGAGAGCCGTCATATCTCGCTTACACTGGCAATCGAAAGGGAAACATAAATACTATTCGTAAGGGAAATCTTTGAAATTTAAGCAATTTGTTTGGTTTAGCTTAAAGTAGAACTTGCTGACTTATGGTTTCCTTTTAAAAAGTATTTTGTTTAAAAATAAAATGTCTTAGATTATGGTCGGACTTAATTAGGCTTAAACAGATTTATTGAAAAGGTTATTATTCTTATTTTATAGACAACTAGGGGGGACCTTCATCTCTTTCTAATTGAATGCCTTCCTATATACTCAGCTCTTTTTTCTGTGTAAGAGTAAACTTTGCATTCACTCCAATCTCCCATCCTCTTTCACATTTTCTGGCAGTGCACTACTAGGATTTCCCGGAGTTTCTTCTTTTTTTTTTCGTTCATCTTGCTCGGGGAGTGTGCTGATATGTTCCTGCCTTTTTGGCCAGCTAACAAACCTCAGGCTGGTCAAGAACGAGGCTCCCCCCTCTCTGGAAAATTGCAAGCCCCCGGAGTCTTAACCCTCGACTGGGCTTCATCATTTCCTGGCCGTGTCTCTGATGTGTCAGTTTGTTGGCCCAGCTGCAATTTGAGGCTTTTGTGTTGAGAATGTAAATGGGAATGGGAAGGCGAATGGCAATGGCTGTGGAAATGGAAATCGGAATGGGAATGGGGGAAAGGTGATTGGAAATGGAAATGCAAATCATGATAATGCCGATATGCTGATGATGATGACGATGACGATGACGATGATGATGGAATCGATGATGTTGACGACGTTGACGATGGCCTTTGGGCGAAATGCCATTTTCAATGGGTCTCAATGCAAATGCTGACCAAATTAGTGTCAAAACGTATTGACTATATATACACACGGATACTGCACACACGCACACTCACACTCTGGCATGTGGTTGTTAATGGCGTTGCAATTTGCATATGTGTGTCAAATGCTTGCTCTCTCAGTCTGCACCGAAGAAAAAATAGAGAGTTTCTTAGGGATTTTAAGTGAAAATATTGTAAGACTTAAGATTATAAATTATTTAGCTAGCTCAACCTCACGAAATGCGGCACCGTAATACGTTGTAGATCGATCTACATGAAAGGAGCTATAAATAAATATATATAAATCGGAATTTTTGCGTATTTATTATAATAGTTTAGATACCATTATATGAAAAGTATAAAAAAAATATATATATAAAATATAAGCGCTTTATATTTTGTAGCAATCTTCTTGCTTCTTTGAAATAATGTTTAATTTTTTCTATACATTTTCTAATCTTTCTTTTTAATACTGATTTAAATTCTCAAAAAATTAGGAAATTGAAAATTATGTTTTATTTTAATTTTTTTATTCGTTGCCCTCTGTGGCCTTCTCGCTCTCGCTCTGTTTGCCATGAATTTTTAGCTAACACACTTAACCCACTTGCCACGCCCCACTTGCCACACATAGCCCACACACACATACGCTGCCCCCTTGCCCCTTTCCCTTTGCCCCCTTTGCATACATAATTCACGAAAAATGTTTTTTGCACTTTAAGGAAAATACACACACAGTCACTCATATATGTATGCGTATAGTATAGGCGAAAATAAAAAGCAGCAGACGAGAGATTGCAATTAAATTATGTAGAAATATAATTAAGACTAAAAGTGTTGCCAAATCGGGTTAGCACTGGACCGAGTAGTGCCTGCGTGTGCGAGTAGTTTTGCCTGCAAAGTTGTGTGTGTGTTGCCTACTTCTAAGCTGATTTAGCCAAAGGCTAACAACTTTCGGCCAAATTTATCACATTAAAATAAGACAGTGTTTCGGGCTAAATACAAATTGAATTCAATAAAATTAATAGCCCCGCCAGATAGCATTTTCCACTCACTTCATCGATGGCCTTTCATCTTGCCTGATGAGCTCTAATTCCCTTTGTCGCCTGCAAATTGAATGCTGCGAATTGAGTGGCAAACTTATGACGGACCTCTTACGCTTTTTGCTTTCTGCGAGGGGTAACAGAGATATATACCTCTCCTCGAATTTCATTTATAGCCAGGAGTCGAAGAGCACAACACTTACTGAAAGGTAACAGCAAGTAGGAACAATCTTTTAGTAAGTGTCAACAGACGATACGATCTAGTTACAAATTTTTAAGGTTGCGATCTTTGAAATCTTTTTGTTTTTTTGTTTTACATAATTTTTGAAATACTTGATTTATAAAAGTACGAAAGTTATAAAGATCACAAGCATTTAACAGAGTACCGCGTATTTAATGGTCTAAGTTCTTTATATTATTTGTATTTCTTTTGAGAAGGTGGATATTTTTTTTTCACAAAAAAGCAGGAAAGCCATGAGAATAGTCGTAAAAATTGCTTGGCTCGCAGCAAATGTCACACAAAACCCCCTTTTGTGCCACGACGCCTCTGGAAGTCTTTTGACAATTAAATGATGCCAACGAGAACAATGAAAGAAATAGACTGGCAAACAGAGGGTGAGAACTGAGACACCGAGAGCCGCCGCAGCTGAGGCATCTTAAAAATGTTCATCTAGAGGGGAGCTAAGGCTGGGGTGGAACCTTTCAGAGGTATATTATATACAGATATATACAGATATATATATATATTGGTAAGGGTGCCGTAAATGACGTTGCTTTTAGCGCTAGCCCAGGCAAACTCAATTAAATGTGACAGTGAAAATGCTTCTGCCTTCGTCTGCCTAAAAGTATGCTTTATGTAAAAGGACGGGCAACGGGGGTTCACATTTAGAGGGAGTAGAGGGGATTTCTAAATGCCAGGTGTGTGTGTGTGTGTGAGCTAGAGTATGTGTGCGCGCCGTTCCATCAGCGAAATTTGCTTTAATTTCATCAAGCTCACAAAGTGTTGCATACTTTCTGGTGCCCGCAATGTCAGGGGGAAGAGAGATAAAAGAAAAGGCCTTGCAGAAAAGCAAATGGAAAATGGTTTAGCACTACTAACATAAAAAAAAATAAATATTTAGTGATATGGTTTGAAAAATAAATTCCAGAAGCCCCTCAGATTTCAAATCTCCCAATTAAAGCACCTAAAAGTATGCATTATTTTACTATCTGAAATTCGGTAATTTAAATACAATTAAATAAATATTTGGTGATACGATTTGAAAATAAATTCCACAAAACCCCCTAAGATTTCAAGTCTCCAAATTAAAGCACCTAAAAGTATGCAGAATTATTTTGTGATCTGAAATTCGGTACTATAGAAGTTCCTAGCCTACATTGGGGCAGTCAAAAAGAGGTGCTTTCATTTTACCTGAGCCTTGTAAGCACTCATGTTCTGGTCTGGTTTATATTCGACTAAAGCGCGCCTTAAAGTGGAATTACAGTAAGTACTCTTGATCTTTCACACTTTTTGGCCGTGTTAAAGCGAAGATGTTGAGCAAAAAAGCAAAAAAAAAGGACGCAAATATGCCCCATACCCCCCTCCCCCCAGCTGGGGGCTACTATCTCTTTCGCACAGTTGCGCCATCAGCGTTTTCATCTTTATCGCTTGGAAATGGCAGGCAGCAGCTGCCAATAAGCAACGATTATGCTTGTAGCTACAATCGACTGCCGCTGCCTCCGTATCCGAGTATCTGTATCTGTGTGAGAGCCTTCGCCTTTGTATCTGTATCTGTGTATCTGTGTATCTGTGTGGGCGAGTGTTTGGTAATGTGCGCTGTTGTTGTTCCTGCTGTGCTTGTACTAATGCCCGAGCAACAAAAATGCATGAGCTCTCAAGTCAACCTCAAAGTCAATGTGTAGCTGTGTGTATCTGTGTCTCCGTTTATCGGCAGGAGCATGTGTGTGTGTGAGCCCATTGATAGCACTTGCGAGGCGTTATAAACTGCAAGCAGTTACAGCCATGAAAAAGGCTGAAAAAACATGCCTCCAACTGAGAAAAAAGAACTTCCAAACTCCATGTTTAATCGTTATGGGAAAGCCGGCTTTTTCACAATTTGCATTTCATTTTGAGGACTTTTTTCCACCATTTGTTTTGTAAAATATTTTTTTAAATATTGTAATACTTTTCTACTTACTAGCTTATTTTATAATCCCCTTTTTTTTTTGCCCAGTGCAGCAGCCAGCAAAAACTGACCCAAAGGCATTTTTGCCCGTCCGCCTTTAATGCGAGGCAAAAAAAAAAAACACAAAATAAAAATGTATAAACAGAAATGAAAAGGAAATTGTAAATAAGCGGGAGACAGCGAGAAAGGAATTTCTTTTGCAAATCAACTTTGCTGTTACATTTAAATTGGCGCAAAACATGTGAAATAGTTTAGATGAAAGGCACAAGCAGCGGCAGCAGCAGCAGCAGCAGGAAATTCTTTTCACCAACAAAAAAGAATACAAATAAATAAAGAGAGAAAAAGAAATGGAAAACATTCAGCAAGGCTTATGCTTTTCCTTTATTCCCTCTTTCGCGTGCTGTTTCCTTTTGTAAGGGACTTTGCGAATAATAAGTTGAGGACTCCAAGAGTAAGCAAGGCAATCCCCATTATGGCATATTTACGGAATAACTTTACGAGAGTTGTTAAGGTGCTTGGGAATTATTGTAATTATTGCTTTTAAATCTGCTGAATTGGTTTATGTGCGGTTTCAGGGGATGAGTATAGATTAAAGGTTTGAAAAGCACAAGTTAATAGATAATAGATGCTTTGTTGCAAACTTTTAGATGCCTTATTTAGTGACTTCGAACCTTAAAAGTATATTGAATATCTATTTAATAACTATAATAAGAGTCCATTGTTTTCCCTTATTTCTTGTTAGTTTAAATCACCAAAAATTACCAATTTCCCAAAAATACTTTATTGCATACTTCTGGGCGCTTCAAAAAAGATTTCAAAGCTTAAAATAGGCCCTTAAAGGCGTTTTAAGTACTTGTTCAATTTTTATAATAAGATTTCATAGTTTTCTCCTTAGTTTTGCTAGTTTAAATCTCCATAATTCCCATTTTCCAACAGCTCTGTTTTCGTTTCTATTGTTCCACATTTTCAGTTTTCAGCTTTCAATTCCCCGCAGGAATGCAGTTTATTTATTAAGTTATTATGCAACAAAATTGAAACAATTTTGCGCTTTTCATTTGCCCGCTGATCCAAGCAACTTAATTAGTTGATAATCATTTAATGCACTCGCCCACTGAGATTGCTGGGCGGCCTTCTGCCGGGTTCTGCTGGGTTTTGTTGGGTTGGGAGCTGCGTGGTTTCCAGGGTTGGTTTCTGCTGGCTGTGAGTGGTGTGCGGTGAACTGAGATGCGTTAAGCAGCCACAAGGTATTTGGCCATGTGTGTGTGCATAAATTAAATTAAAATTAAATGTTTAAAAAGGCGGCGAGATGGCGAGATGGCGATGATGATGACCTTGGCGGGGGGGCTGAAACGCTGAAACGCGGAAAAGGCGAGAAAAGCCGACGGCTCAAGTCGGGGCAAAAGGAAGTTAAGCCAAGTCAATTGCTTTTTACCTTCGGGCATAATTAACCCAGGCAGGTGATTACATATTTAATGCACACGCACGAGAATGCGGCTTAAAGCCCTTAATTGATCGTTATGGCAACTATAATGTGGCCGAAAGGGGGCCCCGAAAGCATCCTTTCAAAAAAGACGCCGATGATTTCTCCGTAAGCCATTTGAGCATTTATTAAAATTAAAAGCAAGTAATCCCGGTGAGTCGGAAGCAATCAGGATTAATTGATTACCTCTGGCAAGAGTTCCCACACGAAAGGGTATATATCCTGGGAACCAAACAAATTCGCCAATGATTTCGGTAAGCCGTTGAACATTTATTAAAATTAAAAGCAACAGGGAGGAGGATGGCAGGACCTTTACAAAGACGAAAGACATCTAAAAGTGGGCCAGCCTCTCTCTCTCTCTCTCTCTCTCTCTCTGAAAATCCGTTAACAGACACAATAAAGACCATTACACAACATCCTTCCATACAAATATATATACTATATATATCTGTGTATATATATTCCCTTTCTACTTATGGCTTTTTATAGCACGTTGATTGCTGGTCCAAAAAAAAAAAAAAAAAAAAAACGAAAAAACGAAAAACCGAAAAACGCAAGAGCGGGCAAATGAAAACGAGAAAAGGAAAAGAAATTGAAAATGCCCGGCAAGCAGCAGAGCAGAATGATATGATGATGAGTGCGGGGCAGGGTATGGCAGGGGAAGGGCTCAAACTGAAGGCCGCTCCTCTGATAAGTAGGTGAAATCCCTGCAGGATTTCGCCGCAAACATAAAAGAGTTGCCACCACACGCAAAAACACAAAAACCCAGTCGCCAAACACAGCCACACGACACTCGCACCATGGCGGCAGTACAGTCTGTCCCTAAAAGGCATCTAGATAAATACATGTCCTTGCCGTCGCCTTGGTTCAGGGGATATATTGAACACGAAAATGTCATAATAAACATATATATCTAGTGTTTAGATGCTATTTTTATAATGTATTTTCCTCTAGTTTGGGTCACGTCTCTTTATCAGTTAAATTAAATATTCTATAATCACCTTCTTCATCACTGACTTTAATTTACTAAAAAAATATTCTCAAACTCAATTTTTCGATAACAATTTGCCTTTATTTGCGAATGAGAAGAAAAAGATATTTCTTATATATTTTTGAAACTAAATCGATGTGGCCTTCCCACCGCTCACTCGCACTCGCATCATCGCAATTTTGTTTGGCCATATAAAAAATATCATATAAAAATATTTCATCCGAGGGAGAGAGGGAAATGCGTATAAAAATGGCATTAGAAATACACAAAAGCGAAAGACGCAGCAATAAATGGTAAAGAAGCCAAACAAAGAGGGCCAAGAGAGGGGCTGTTAAGGAGGAGAAACAGGAAATAAAATTCCACTTTAAGCGTTTTTAATACAAATGCAAATACGTAAAAAAAAAAAAAAACGAAACGAGACGAGAGACGGCAAAAAGAGACAGCTTGACAGCCATGTGAGCGATGAGAGAAAGAGAGCAAGATAGGGAGAGACAGAGAGAGAGAGAGAGAGACGTAGACAAATGCGGTCACATTGAGGTATATTAATATATATTTCTGTCCTGTTTGAGGCAGAAACCCATGAAAGGGTTTTTCACCCACTCCACGTATTTTTTATCCATGATGTGACTACGAAATAAAGATGGGTGTACACTGGAAAACAAGTTTGTACACTTTACAAGCTCCTTGGTTTGTTTAAATCCCTGAAAAAGAGTGCCTAAAAGCAGGCATCGAAATACCTTCTTAAAATAATTTAAAATCTCGCAGAATTTGCATATCTTTTTAATTTGTAATTCCAACAACTAAATAAAATAAATATTTATTGTATAAATTTTTCTTAAAATAAATATTTAAATGTGCTAGCAAGTGTATCGCAATATCTGGAAATAATAATCAACTATTTATGCTTCCTGTGCACAAGGTTGTCTCTCACATGTAAACAGTCGGAAAATGGCAGACAAAGAAGCTGCCAAAGGCGCTGGGAAATGGAGAAAAGTGGAGTGAGCTACATGCCGCAAATAAAGTGGCAGCTACAATCCAAGGGAAAAAATAGAAAAACACAAGGAAGCACACACAGACGCGCAGACGAGTGCATATGAAAAAATCATAGCATAGTTTAAGGCGCTCGCTTACAGCAGCGGAAAAGCGGAAAAGGAAGCGAGCGAGAGAGAGAGAGAGGAAAAGCGCTGAAATTGCAGAAGCGGAAGTGTAATAAAGTGCAAAAGTGCACAGTTGGAGAGTACAGCGGCAGCAGAGTCAAGTGAGATAAGAACAATGCGAAACAAGAAAAGTCAAGTGTAAGAAGTGTCACAAGTTGTTAAAAGAAAAGCCGGGGGGGCCGGGGGCCGTTGGCCGGGAAAGCCAGAGCCAGAGAAAACCGAGCAGAAAGGTGAAATGTGAGATGAATTGAATTGAGCAGATGCAAAGCAGACAGGCGGACAAGCTAATGCAAAAGAAATAGGGGGAAAACTTGAAGAAAATGGAGATTAACTAAGTGACCGTAGAAGCTTAGAAAATAAAGTTGTACGAAATATTAAAGTAGTTTGGCTTTCGAAAATAATTAATTTTTTGAACAGTAAATTTATGTTTTATAAATATTGTAATGAATATTTAAAAAAATATTGAATCTGGCTTCAACATAAATTTATTTTTAGCTTTTCTACATTATTTTAGGCCTTTCTCTGAGCCAAAAACGAACAAGAGCAGCCTTAAGTGAAGGAAAATTCAAGGTGGGCATATTTTCCCCGTGTCCATGTGGGCACACACAATCAAAGAAAAGCGTGAAAGTAGAATGAACGGAAACGTTACTGGCACAAGGACCTCGAAAAGTATGCAACATTAAGTGTGGCAGCGTTGTCGTTGCCTTTGTCTCGCCACCCCGTTGCCCCGTTGCTCCGTCGCCTTGCCCCTAGGTTCACCTTCTTGCCTCACATCTCACATCCACCTTAAGTTCCACCTCTTATGTGCCATTTTTGCATAAGTTTTCTCTAGCTGTCAATGTCCTGTGAAAAGTTTGGGGCATAGCTGAATGCCCAAGGAAGTTGCCGCAAAAAAACTAATTCGTTATTATGACAAAATTAATTCCATTAATTTCCCAAACTTCAAATAGTCAAAATAATTATCCCAAATGCTTTAGAAATTAATTAAACAATATTTTCGCCAACTTTTGCCATGGCAAACAAGTTTCAGTGGCTGCAAGTTTATAAATAACTATAAATATCACAGAATACCATCCAGCACTAACAGTTATAAATCCCTAAAATAGCTTAAACTTTTCAGGGCATTTCATAGTCCCTTTCTTTCCTCCGAAAAAAGACGAAAAAATAAACTTAAAACTTTATCCACTTCCTCTTCCCTTTCTTTCCTTTTATTGCACTCAACAAAAACAAGATGAACACAACGAGAAAAAAGAAAGTAACAACAGCGAGAGACTCATTAACAAAAATGCGCAAAGGAAAATAAAAACATCAAGTTGAAGAGGAAAAGCAACAAAAGTGTTTGGAAAAGTCTCTTCAGAATAAACGAAGAATGTCTCAAGCAGAAGGATGGAGGAAAAGGAGAAGCGAAGGCAGAGGAAAACCCAAATAAAAGACAGGGACAGGGGAGGAGATAATGGAAAACAAGTTTTCCTCACTAATCAACTTCCAAATGAACTGCAAGTCAAGTGGTGTTTTATTTTTTGTTTCCCCATTTTTTTTGTGCTGTTTTTTTTTTTGTTTTTTTTTTTTGGAAAAGTTAAATTATGAAAATGTCAAGAACAATATACATGTGTGTGCGAGCCACCCGTACACACGCATACATATATAAACGAATAAATGCCAAAAACAATTTACATAAAAATATTTGTGCCAAAAAGTTTTCAACACATGAGAGAGCGAAGGGCAGGGGAGTTTTCCGAAAATTTCCATATGAAAAGCAAATGTGTGGTGAGAAAAAATGGGGGGTTTTCCGGGGGCAAGTTTATCAACTGAAGCATCGCCTAATCAAGAACCCGGGATCCCGAAACGCCGACCGCACAATTTACAGCTTTTCACCCCCGATATATCCTTGAATCTTTTGAGTCCTTCCACACCCCTTTCCCGTGTCTGTGCGTGCTTTGTATTTGCTCAAGTTGAAATTTTCAATTTCAGCACACAAAACTCATTAGGAGACAACTTGTAAGTCCCTCCGCAAAAAACATTAAAAAGGGGCTACAAATTTCGGGATGAAAGCAAAATTATCACAATTCTTTGGCATGAATTTTTGGGGTTTAAAAATAACCTCAAGTTGGCTTAAATGGGAAGCTAAACATGTGAAAGAAAGATTTCAGGGGGCGTGATGCTTAAATAATTCTTTAAATAATTTACAACAAGCCTTTAAGTAATGAAGATATTTTCTATAAATTGATTTCGATTTTAAGGTGGCAACAATGGGTTATTTTGATAAAGAATAAAATTCATATGTTTATTATTTATTATTATATTGTAATTATATATAGACATAATTCTTTATATTTTGATAAACTGTTATATTCTTATAAATGTGAGACTTTATTATTAAAGCTTTACATTGCCAAGATGAAAGCGATGACCTTCGCCCCCATCTCTGATTTTCGCGGCTGTCACGCGCCCATCTCTAAGCCTCACGTAATGCCTCACGAGTGCGTTCGCTTTGCGCTTTCGATTCAATCAATTCTTGATGTCTTTATTAATATTTATGCGATGCTGCCGACAATCTGCGTATCTGTGTGTGCGCGGTGGTATCTCCCTCTGTGTGTGGCGCCTTTACGTCAGAGGGCGGCGCATAACGCTCTGTTTAACCCCCCCTTAACCGCGCCCCTGCGACCTTCACTCGCCCCAAAAAAAAAAAAAAAATGTGTGCAGCAATAAACATTTTTTAAGTGCTTTAATTTTATTTTCGGCGGGAAGGGAAAAGGCAGTCCGCTTCGAATTACGCTTCTCTTGGGCCGTGGATTTCATGTAATAATTCGATTGTGTTTCTCTCTCTGTTTCCTTTCTTCGGTGCCTTTTCTTCTGAAGAATCATCATTCGACCGCAACTCATATTTTTGGGTATATTTTTATATTTTTTGGCTAATTCGCTTTGTAGCCATTAATGTTCACGCCCCCGTCGCCTTTTCCTCTCACCTTTTGGCAAGTCAGCTCACGTAGTCGGTCATTAGATCAACTTTAATGCGATGCAGTTCACGTTTTTATTTACTTAGATGTCCTCGTACTCTTTCTTCCGCCTGTTGTCTAGGTGTTTAAGGAATAGGAAAAAAAAACGAAAAAAAAACAAGTAGGTGGATGAAGACCACAAATTTTTGTTTTCAATAGGTTCACAGGTCACAAATAAAATAGTAATTTGATCAAAAATGAGCAAAAAGATTAAAACTCAATTTGGGAGACGTACCAAATGGATTTTGGAGGAATAAAAAGATATCAAACAAAGTTCGAGTACTGACAACTGTGTTGAAAAGGCGCATAAATCTAAAACCAGTACGAATTCTATTCAAATTAGTGTTGGACGACGATTTAATTGGATAATATATGTAGCTTAAACCGAAATCCATGCTGGATAATGATCTATTTTCTATTTTAAATCAGTGTTGGATAGTATTAGAATTTTATTACTTTATTTATTTAATCCGTGTTTGAAAACAGTTAATAAAACAATGTTTAAAAGCAAGAAAAATAGCAAATAAAAATAATAATAGCCTGATACTATATCTGCACTATTCCATTCACTCTAAATTGAGTGTCTCCTGTATATTTTTTGCTTTTATCGCCCCAACTTGGCCGTGGTCACAACCATATTACAGTCCCAGTCCCCATCCCTGCTTCCCCTTTTCTAAAATAAAGAGGCGAGCGCGCAACTTTAATTGAAATCTTTGCTCTGAAAGCGACTTTATGCAATTTCAAAATACTTCCTGACCCAGGAAGGGAAAGCTGGGGGGAGAGAACGGAGAACGGGGAACTGCTTTTGGCTGCTGTGCAAAACTTTTGCCAAACAACTTTGGCTCAAAGACAAAAGCACAAGCAGAGCAGTGGCAAAAAAGGAGATGGGCCAAAGAAAACAAGAAAATGGAGGGAAATGGCAAATGGAAATTTGTTTTCCTTTCCCAGCCAACCAAAAAAATAAAAAAAAAAACAAAGCAAATAGAGCGCGGGCAGAGTGACAGTCGTTGCTCTTTAACACAGATTGATGATAGTCTCACGGGGTACAGTTGCCCCAAAAAGTGAGGCAAGGTGGCAAGGTCTATTGCACTGCGTCATTCTGTATCGGTAATTATATATTGGACCACAGATATATGGCAGAAATGATCGGCCATTAAGCCATAAAGATCAGGCAATTAACTCGGATCGGATCCAGCCCCCCATATCACACACGGCAGCCGATGAGCCGGCTAATTGGTTCAACAATAATCGTAATCAGACTCGCACTAAGTAAACAAATTCTGAAAGTTTTAATTAGAGGGTTTCGGGAGCAAGTTTCACGTAGCAGAACATAATCAATAGACCAATATTTAATGGTGCTCCTTAATAAATATAATAAATCTATTAACACTTTGGACATTCTGGAAATTAAAATCCTTAATCTTATGCACGGCTTAGATAAATTTAAAAACATAAAATACATATTCAAAGCCATATTAAAAATAAAATTGCATATCTCGCATATAACAAACATATCCCCCGAAACGAAAACCCAACACCAGATCGTATAAATAGCATTTATGGGCGGTTCGGGTTTTTCAAAACCATAAAACTCAGACCCCGGTTAATAAATGGGGTTCTGTAAACTGCGTCGTTTGTCTAGCGAGTTCATTTTCATTCTCTCGATTGTAAAAGCCTCATAATATTGGGTGCAGATATGAGGCCAACTAATTTTATAGCGATCATGAAAGCAAAAAAAAAAAAAACAACCAAAGGAAAACAAAATAAAAGAACCAAACAACAGAATTTATCGAAGTAAACTTTTATGGATTCAGTAGCCGAGGTATGTCTGGGTGAAGGGTTTTTCTCTGTCTCTATTTATAAAGACGTTTGAGTAACTTTTTATTTATTAATTATAGTTGCGTTGGCATCTTTTTAGTATAAATGTCATTCATTTTTTCGACAGCTGCTAGCACTGCACATTTTCTGCATTTATTGTGCTCTTGAAAGCAACCTTTTAAGACAGAGACACAATTTCAATGGCACATCCGTTCGGACAGAGCTGAAATCTGTTGAGTTTGGTTTGACATTGACGTTGTCATGTGACGGAAAACGGAAATTAAAATCCATACCTCTCATTTCGAGGGAGAAAATAGCAGGAGCAGGAGCAGGAGCAGGCGAATATAGAAACACTAATAATGAGGTTGAAGTCAAAGAATATTTTTCTGTTATAATTTGTATTGGAAAAATAATGAAAGAAACTGATTAAAGGCTTCCATCTAAATACTTCCTTTATACGAGTATCTGTCGCTTCTCAACGATCTTTCTTTTTATGCCCCCTGGACGATTCATTTTCATTTCGCCAAACAGTTTTATGGCTCCCCCAGTGGGAAAACACACACACACACGCACACGCTTGAGGGGGGAAAGAAAAATTAAAACTTTCTTCTCCACCTGAGCTGGAGCGGCATAAATTTCCCATACCGCCAAGGAAATGGGCGGGAAAATGGAGAAAGTGGAGCAAACAGAAGGCGACCTAGTTTTCCCCACCTTTCCTTGGCTTACAAATATATATTTTTCCTTTTTTTAATTTCTTAGGGAGCAACAGGAAGCCCTTTTGCAAATTCTCTCAGATAATTTAATTTCGTTCAATTATGTTTATTTCGTAGTAATAAGCGGTAGGTGGCTGCAGCTTCTCCTCCTCGTTTCGGCCACACGTGGCTGGAGCTCAGAATTTTTTATTCGCATTTTCTTAGACGACTTTTCTTGGCATTTTGCAATTATTGCCGCCGCTGCGTAGGTTTGGGGAATGTAGGGAAAAAATTCTCCTTACACAGGAATTTTCAATGTAAATAGTGCTTCATAGGCAGCAGGGGGTGTAGGTGGTGGTGGGGCTAAAAGGCAGATGAGGTGCTTAGCGAATAATGAGAAGATTTACGCAAAAAAATATGGGAAAACAAGTAATTAAGGCATTTTTAATGAAAATTCTTTAATAAGACCTAACTACAAAGAAAAAAGAAATAATTTAAGTTATTAGGTTCAATAATTATCAATATCAAAAAACCCAACGATGGATACCGATGAAGAAAATGGACTTCGTCCAAAACAGCTCTATTTTATTAACATTTCGAAATAATTAGTTAACTCAATAACATAACTTTTGTTCTTTAAACTTAAATCTATACCCATTCATTGTTTATAACTATCGCATAACCTTTTGCAAGCACTGTACCTATCGCTGGATACTGATGAAGAAAATGGGCTTCGTCCGCAACAGCCCTTTGGAAAGTTTTTAAGTTAATTAGTTAACTTAATATTATAACTTTTGTTCTATAAATTTAAAGCTAAAACCATTCATCGTTTATAACTATCTCCTAACCTTTTGCAAGCCCCTGTCAGTGTGACCTTTCATCGCATGTACCTATCGCTGGATACTGATGAAGAAACAGCCTTTTGTAAAGGTTTCAAGTTAATTAGTTAACTCAATATCATAACCTATGTTCTATAAATGTAAAACTAAATCCAAACCATTCATCTTTTGCAACTATCGCTTAACCTTTTGCAAGCCCCTGCCAGTGTGACCTTTCATCGCATGCACCTATCGCATCGAATTAATCAAAACTTTTGAGTTATCCAATTAGCGCGCGTCGAAAAGTTTATCACCTCGCCCATAACATAACCCCAGACCTTAACCCCTCGGCGCCCCACAATCGGAATACCCTATTTGCCGATGGAATGGGAATCATAAAACTGAGAAACGAGCGTGCGAAAGAAAGAGAAGAAGGAGCACGAGAGCATGAGAGCGGGAGGGCTTGCGGTGAACTCCATACAACACGTAATTGCTCCATGCGAAGCCGAGAGAGAGATGGCTATATAGAGATTCGCATTGCTTACCGTTATGGAGATTGAAGATGCGGAAAAGTGGGAAAGA